>JAOQMQ010000066.1:15437-25664 GCA_027563845.1 Erythroxylum subrotundum | reverse complement strand
AAGTAATAAAAACTACTAAAAATTAGAAATAATTTATTGTTTCAACCCAAATCAATAAACAAAATTTTAAATTAATTGAATTAACGAGACTTAAATTTGAGGATATTAACTTAATCGAAACTGATTTAATCCAATTTCAAAATATCATTTTAATTAAAATTTCGAGTAAAATTTGGATTATCCGATTATTTAATCTAGCCTTTGTCATTGTTAGTAAAAATTCATGTGTTAATCCATTAATTAATTAACTAAAATTGAAATGATGCTTTATTTAATTTATTATAATTCATATGTGATTTGACGTGGAATGAGGCATACTTTTCACTCTATATTAACATATTAACAACAAAATTAACACTAAAATATATCAATAACAAGTCGAAACTTCAAATATTTAATAAATATATTTATAATTTTGATTAATATTAAATAAATTTAATTGTTTAAAATATATTATTGCCTTTAAAATATATAAAATTCTATACAGTCAAGGATACCTGCACTAACACACTAACTTTGGCATGTCAATTCATTACAAGCTTTTTATAATCACAACTGGGTATTTTTATATATACATCTCAATATGAACGCCGTCAAGGGGTGTGGTTCGATGGTTGAGAGCGGAGCTTGACTTCGGTTAAGTTTTAAATTCGATTTTATGCTAGTCCCTCTTATAAAAGCCTAGCTGAAGTTTTACCTGTAAGTAGAGAACTAGTTGGGCCCTCGATGATGAGGTGCGTCCACTTAATCTACTTGTGAAGTGGTGCGCCAATTAATATCTCAGAGAGATATATCCACTTAATCCGCCAACAGAATTTCCTCAGATTAAAAAAAAAAAATCTCACTTAGAACGTTGTCTATAGTTGTTTTAAGCAGCCAAAACTATGAAGTCTAGGCAACATATATTTACAGTCAAAGACATTAAAATATTATAAGCTATTTATTTTCTAACTAATCTTTTTTTCTTCTTTTAGCGTGATGAGCTGGTCTGAAGTCCAATCATTATCTTTATAAAAAAAGGTTTTGTTTTTAATTAGGAAATTACTCACATTAGAAAAATATTTCGTTTTCTGATGAAGAGACTGGACTGGATGAGGTTGATGGTTGGGAGTTGAGTTGTCCTCTTTGTCGGCTGATGAGTGATTACGATGATAAATTCTGATATTTTTTCCAACTTTCCGAACCGAATCCTTCTATGAATAAACCCTTACCCCACCATTTACTCTTTTTTGCAAGTGTTCTTAGTTCTTACCCCACCATTTACTCTTTTTTGCAAGTGTTCTTTGTCTAGTCAGTGTTTGTCTTTATGAACCCCTTACCCTACTATTTACTACCCAAGTGATGAACACTATAAGTCCTCATCGTATTCATATAATTGCCTTCTTGGCTTTATTATACCCAAGTGCTAAACACGATAAGTCCTCGTAGTGTTCATATAACTGCCTTCTTGGCTTTATAATTTATTTACATATATTTATATAATTAATCTAATTTATTTATTAAAAATTTTAAATTAGGTAAGATTGTTAAAATTTATTAAACAATAAAACAAAATATTAATTTAATATCTAAAAATATAAGAAGATATATAAAAATATTTAAATTCATCTAACTTGAGAAATAAATGATATAATTAAAATTTAAAGGACTCAAATTTTAGAAAAATTAAAAATATTTTATTTTGACAATCTTTTTATGACTTATTTTTATTTTTTAAAAATTATTGCATTGATAAAAATATTATCATTATTTCATAATTCATTTTATTCTATAGTTATATGGTCCTGATTATTTTTGGTTAAGATATATGTTATATATCTAAGTAATTAGTTGTCACATTCTTTATTAATTGGACCTATAAGATATTAATTGGATGGTGATAGCTAACTAATAATTCTTGTTTGACTTTGATTCAAAAAGCTATTTTGGATAATGCTCTAGATGTTATAGAATTCTATCTTGAATAGATGTGTATATTAAGATTAAAAATATTATCATTATTTCATAATTCATTTTATTCTATAGTTATATGATCATTATTTTTAATCTTAATATAAAAGGTTTTTAAGCTTTTCATAAATATAAGGTTATAATTTTATATTTTGAAAAAAATAAAAATATTTTGTGAGTTTATTCACGATAATTATTTATTTTCATTTAATTTATCTTATTTTTCCAAAATAAGATAAATATACTCTAAAATTTATCATACATTTTTATTTTCTAAATTTTTTTATAAATATTTTAAGTCCTTTTTCTGTTAATACTGAGTAAATTATTTATTTGCTTATATAATTTTTTAAATTCTTTCTTTTCCTATTAATCCATATATGTATACAGTTTTTCTCCTATAAATTATTACCGAAGTGCTCAATACGGCGTTAAATAAGCAATTTGATTGGAGAATAGTACTATATATATATACATATTATTTGACTTTTTTTATCTCGTAAATTAAAAAATTAATTAGTTTAATTTTTGAACTTTTGGTAATTAATATTATGAAAGCCTCTTATGATAAATGACACTCTTTGTATTGCTTAATAGTAATACTAATACTTTTTTAATTTCAAATTTTCTTAATATAATAGTAATAAGTCTCTTATATCTAGTAGTTTTAGTTATTTTAGTTATTTTCATTTAGAAAATTAAAGGAGTTCATGAAACTTATAATTGTTAAGTTTTATTTTAAATTTTCTTGTAAATAAATAAAAGAGGAACATAAGTTTGAACTAAAATAACTTAAATTGTATATATCATAAATTATATAAGAATTAATAATTTAAAAGTGTTAGATTAAGACCAATATTTTCAACCATATATGAGAAAATACACTTCTACAAAATGTTTAAACTAAAATATGAGTAAATTTTTTATTTTGAAATTAGAGTTTAAAAATAAATTTAAAAATTAAATCTTAATTTCAGTACTTATTTATCCGATTCTTTTACATTTTTTGTTTTCTTTTTTCTCGCCTTAATAATAATTAGTATTATTATTGTAGTTTCATAACACCTCAATTGAGATATTCGCTTCTTCTCTCTACCACTTAGTAATAATTAGTACATATGAACAAGTATGGAATGATGGTGCGAGTTGCAATACTTTTACGAATATATTTGTTATTACTTCATCTATTAAATAGTTAAACAAGACATATTATAAAGCTTAATTTATAAAAGTATAACCATAAAAATACTTAAATTTTATCTTGAAAATTATATAATAAAATAAAATTTAAAGATTGATAAAATAATAGAAATTTAAATTTGCAATCATATTTATTTCAATAATTTTATAACTTATTTTAATTTATTTAAAATTATAGTTTGGATAAAAATACTCTAATTTGCCCACATGACTATCCATGGAGTAACATATGAACTGCTGATAATTTTGGCTTTCCAGGTACCGGGAGATGAAGAGAATATAAGATCATTTAAGGATCGATTTATTTTGCGTACCTGTATCTATGATTGTTTGTCGTTAAATGTTGATTTGCTTGAACGAATTTTATTTCCTCTCGTCTTCTTCCGTTAGAGAATTTTTCAATGGTTCAGAATGTTATAATTCAATAAGTTTTTTTCAACTTATATAGTATCACCATCAGACATGTCCTTTGGTAAGTAGAAGAGAGAGGCAAAGGGTCTTTGACCCATTTGAGACTCATTCTATAATACCCAACAACCATTATCTTGGGTACTTTTAATTGAACTCAAATTTATAAGTGACATTGGACATAAAATAGTCTAACAGAGAATTGGCAAGGGGTAAAAAACACTAAAGAAAACAAATTCTAAGGAGAAAATAGAGACAAATTAGCTTCATTATACCAAATTTCAAGAAGAGCCTAAATTTTTCTTTGATTCATTGAAAAAAATTAAAAGTAAAATTCGTATGAGTAACATATAAAACATGTTTAATTGAAGTTCTAAGGTTGTATAATTAGTTGTTTTATTATTATTGATTATTTATTTGTATGATTTTATTATTTTACTTATGAATAGATTAAGCTTTATAACATATCTTGTTTATGAAGTGACAACAAAGACGGAAAGAATGTAGGTATATTCATAAAAGTATTGCAACTCGCAGCATCATTCCATACTTGTTCATATGTACTAATTAATCATCTTCCTTCACTTGTATCCAACATTAAGAGCCAGTTCTTTCTTTTCCATATATCTCATACAGAAGGGCTGCTTCAATATATGCATGTTTCTTTAATTTTTTTTTTCTAGGAAGCTATTAGCTTAATTTATGTTTTTCTATTTCTTCTTTAAAAAAACTATTAAAACAATTATTGACGTAGCGTTGTTGCTAGGAATTCTCCTTTTGTGTTTGTTAACTCTCAGTTTGAGGTGTTAAAATACTAAGCACAACTACATTGTATTTAGATTTAGTTTTATTTTCATGATTTTGATTTTGCTATTATTAAGCATCAATCAAGAATAAAGAAATATATAATAACATAACACCTAATGGTCATTTCTCTTTTTATCAATAAAATAAATATATAAAATTATCGAAATAAATATTTTTAAATTTTATAAAATTAAAATCTTTTTTGAAAGGTTAAATAATTAAAATCTTTTCACCTCTTAAATTTTATTTTTATGGTATATCCTCAAATAAAACTTTAATATTTTTATATCTTTTTGTATTTTTAGTGATTAAGTTTGCATTTTGTTTTTAAATTAATTTAAGAATTTTACCTAATTTTAAATTATTAATAAGTTAATTAGATGCATTTTAGAAATATAAAAACAAAACTTATAAAGTTATATGAACATGCCAAGGAAACTTATATAATAAGCTTGAACGGAAAGAAAAATAATTTAGAAATGTAAAAATATTTAAAAGCACAGCTTTTGATTCTGAAAAATAATACAAATACTTGGCATTATTAAATATAAGTATAATAAATACGGAACATCGGAGATGCGGTGAAGAAAAAGACCTAAACATTAATGAAATTAAAGATATGGCCTCAAAATTAATGGAAGGATATACGAAACGACGGAGAATTTTCTTGCATAACAAATTAAAACCTTCATAATTAATCTGTGTGCGTCATCGTTAAAGAATAACATTAATTAGTACTTTTCTCAAAAAGGTTAAATATGATTTCAATTTATGCTATACATTCGATGATGAATTTAATTGGAAAGGAGCGTTAAGATATTTAATTGCTTACGGAACCATGACTAGACACCTTCTTGACTGCAACTAAAGCATGGCTAGTTGGCTACGATGCATGTCCCGTTGCGATGTTTTGTATTTTTTTGAAAGGGGAGAAGATGGGAAATGTCAAACTAAGAAGTAAGGTGGGAGTCCAGATCCTCTGTTCAATATTATGGTGTCTTATTATGTCCAATAAATCTCAGTCATTTATTTATGTGGGGTCTGCATGAGGCCCGCGTGAGTCTCGCAAAATAAATGGCTGAGATTTCATGAGACAGAATAAAACAGAGTAAAACTGGACAGAGAATCTGGTTTCGTAAGGTGGGGTTGCACTTCTGAGAAAAGGGTCGCTTGTAATTATTTTCTCTACGTGACATTAGACTAGTATAGTATACTTTGGTGTTCTTGACTAGTAACCTTATCCATAAAAAGTATGTGACCTTGAAGTTACCAGAAAAGAGGAGGACTCTGAATAGTTTGGGAAGAAGAGTATAGTATACTTTGGTGTTCTTGACTGGTAACCCTTATCCCCGCCAGTTGCACAAGGAATTTTATAGAACTAATTATTGAAATTGACTTTCATAAATTAGACAACTTAAGTTAATGAATAATAATAATACTTCTTTTATCAGAGACTTTATCCATTAGACATTCTATTATTATATGAACAAATTCTAAAAATGTAAAATAAGAAGGTCAAATATTTGTAACATAAATTCTTTTAAACAAATAGAAATATAATATTTATTTTTCTGAAAAAGATTATAAATTTATTGTAAGAGAGAACTTAGGGTTCAAAAAATTAAATTAAATAATTTTTATATAATTTATTCAAATTTTAGAAAAATTTAAATGACTTAATCACTTTACTGGATCTCTATAATAATCACTTAACTGGAAAATTTTCACAATCCCCATTAAAATTCCTCACATCCCTCACATCTCTATCATTGGAATACAATCAATTTGAAATTCCAAGTTCACTTTCTCCATTCTTTAACCACTCAAAACTCAAGAATTTTCAAGCTTATGGAAATGAAGTTTATACAGGAACAGAGCTGCTTAATTGTAATTTGGCACCCAAGTTTCAGTTGGAGAGTCTTTCGTTAATATCCACTTCTGGAGGAGGATCATTTTTTGAATTTCTGTACCATCAATATGAGTTGCACGATCTCGACATTTCTAGTCACTGGGCTTTCCAAGTTGGTTACTAGAAAACAATAAAATTGGAAAGCCTTCTTCTCTCCAATTGTTCTCTTTCAGGATCTTTGGGTTTTCCAGCACGTAATCCTAATGCAACTTTAAGCGATTTAGACATCTCCAAAAATCATCTTTACGGTTGCATTCCAACTAAGATGGGTGCAAATTTTCCAAGGTTAGAGTGGTTAGATCTATCAGAAAATGAGTTTACTGGAAGCATTCCGGAAAGTTTGTCTAATTGTTCTTTGTTAACGGTATTTGTCGTGTGTGATAACAAACTATTTGACAAAGTCCGAAGTGGATTGGAACAATGGATACTCTTACAGTGTTGGATCTTTCAAAAAACATGCTTTTTGGAAGCATACCTGTAATATTGGGAACTTCACAGTTGCAATAGATTTGTTTATCGGGAAATAGATTGGATGGACCTTTTCCCAATTTAATTTTCGATTCCAATAATTTGGAAGTTCTGGATCTCAATCATAATTGTTTAATTGGTATCATTTCAAAGTGGATTGAAAAGTTTTATATGTTAATGTATCTTCTTTTAAGTCATAATAATTTTGTAGGAAAGATCCCAATTAATTTGTGAAAGATGATGAATGAGTTAAGGGTAGTTGATCTTTCACATAATAAGCTCTCCGTACTCTCTACCAATTATTCGTACAAGGATAAAAATGAAACTTTTAGTGGTGGAATATATGTGGTTGGAGAGTTTGAATTTGTATTGAAGGGAAATATTTTTGGTTTAAAAATGGAACAAATTCTTGACATGGATTTTGGTGGATTGGATCTCTCTAGCAACAATTTGAAAGGTCGAATTCCTTACGAATTTGGAAGTATTCAAGGTATCAACCTTTTGAACCTATCACATAATAGTTTATTCAAACTTATTCCTTTCTCGTTCTCAAACATGTCCAAAATTGAGACTTTGGATCTTTCTTGCAACAACTTGAGTGGAACAATTCCTCATCAGCTTACAGAGCTAAACTTCTTAGAAGTTTTCAGTGTGACTTACAGTAACCTTTCTGGTGAGACACCCAATAGAGTTGCTCAATTTGCCACATTTGATGAGAGTAGTTACGAAGGGAATGCTCTCCTCTGCAGGTTACCACTATCGAAGAATTGCAATTCAGACACACCCACACCACTATCTTCAAATGATGACGAAGTTGATGACAGGCTTGTAGACATGAATGTATTTTACATAAGTTTTTCTATGACTTTTACTATTATATTAGCCACAATGTTTGCAATATTGTATATAAACCCATATTAGCGGAAAGCATGGTTCTACTTCATCGAGAAGACTATCGACAGTTGCTACTACTTTTTTATCGATAATTTTGTTTTTCTATCAAAATTAGGGATAAGATAATTTCTGGATGTAATATGTTATCTTTAGAGTACTCTTTGATCATCTATTGATTTACAATAATAAACGATGTTGCTTATGAATTATGTTAATGTCTATAATACCAACTTTATTTTTATTTCAATTTCTTAAATAGAGTTGATACTTGTGTAAATTTGTTATACTCGATTATGATATTATTTCTTTAACGTTATTCAACATTCTACTGAAACTCTCAAAGGAATAAAAGTAAGTAACCAATGTATAGAATAGGAATAAAAGAAAAATAGGAATTTTAAACATGATATTTAAATATGCACTTCATTTTTCAACTAAAAAAGATTACTACTAAATAAAGAAATTAATAAATGAGGCTGAACCAAAAATATTATTCCATATGATATCAAGCTAAAATTGAATTGAAATATTAAATTTAAATCTCGTATATGAAACTAATTTTTTTTCTATGTGATTATTATAGTGAATTATATATTTATTAAAAGGAACCCAATTTTTTTATATGATTATTATAATTACATATTTATAATGAAAAATTATATTTTAAAAGCTGTTACATATTAAAATCCAATTTGATGAATAATTTATATTATAATTTTTAAAATTTAAAATAATTCAACAACTTCAATTTTTAAAATTTAGATAAAGAGTTTTATCTTAATTTAGAAGTTTCTGGAGTTTCTTTAGATGAGAGGAATTTCTTTACCCTCTAAAGGAAAATCACTGGATTGTTAAAGCTTTTGCTATTTTTGTCGAAGGTTTATTTTGTATCTGTGATTATCACGGCGTCGTTTGGTTGTTCATAGGCTTAAGGAAAATCAATGGATTGTTAAAGCTTTTGCTATTTTTTTTCGTTTAAGATTTATTTTGTATGATTATCACGATGTTGTTTGGTTGTTCATCGACTTATATGATTGTCACTTTAGCTTATCCTTAATGTAGGAGAAGCTTCGTGAATATGTATTTTTATATCTCATTCATTTTTTAACTAGCTCCTTCTCCCTTGATAAAGGCTAGACAAGATCCGAAGATCAAAACGACAACAATATAAAATTTATTTCAACTATGTATGAATGTTGGAATAAACTTAGAATTCTGAAGAAACATGACAAAATAAAGAAAATGAACAATCATAGTATAGAACTTGAGTTAAAGGAACAAAATTTAGCAATTTCTTCTGGTGTAAGAGCCCTGTTATGTCTTGCTTATTAGCCAGAGTAAGTAGAGATGCTCCAGATAACCTCTGCCAATTAAAAAGGAAAAATAAAAAAGAATACAGATTCAAATTAACAATTCTCTAATAATTACATAAAAGGAGAAGCTTTGAGAAGACAATACCTCTTCTTTCAAAAGATTGTTAAGTTCCATCTTACAATCATCTAACCTCCTAAGATCAGAGCTGTCGACTACCTAAAACAAGCCATCAGTTTGCTCAAAGTAATTCTGTTGGTCCTTGAATTTTTTTTTAATTTAAGCGTGATTTGGTTAATTTGAGGTCTTGATAAGTTAATTTATATTTGGATTAATTAGTATAGTAGCATTAATTAGGTTAGGTGGCATTAGTTAATGTAATTAATGTGTTAGAAGTAGTAGGACTTATAAAAAAGTGATTTGGGCTTTCATTAAAGGCAATTGGGCCTTTAGACTTTAATAAGAGTATAAAAGGAGAAATTAGAGGAGGAAGAAGGCTTGTCTTGCTTCTTAGAAGAGGAAGAATCGAAAATTGGAGAGTGAGAGGAGAGAGTGTGTCGTGGGAGAGAAGAAGAAGAGAAGAAAAAGAAGAAAAGCTAGGTCATTGTGTTTCTAAGTGATCAAGAAGGTTTTTGGAGAAACTTCAAAGAGGAAAAACATAGAGGAGAGTCTAAGCTTCATTTTGGTGCAAGAAACCCTTTGATTGGGTAAGGATTCAAGGTAAGACATGGTTTCAAGTTTTAGTTCTGTTTGGGTCTTGGTTTAAAAAGCTTAGAAATGGAATGGGTTTAGTGATTCTAGAGTCAATTTCATGATTGAGGTTTATAAGGTTTTTCGATTTGAAATCCTATGTTGATTTAGGGATTTTGTGTTGTTGTTGAAGAAGCACAAAGAAGAGGGCAAGAGGAGCAAGGAGAGGAACCCAATTGAGCAAGGATTAAGCAAAGTTTAAGGTGGGTTACATTTTTATATTTATGTTAATAAGTCATAAATGTTTTTGAAATAAATGTAATTAATGATCTTTCCAACTACTCTTTCAATGGACATTTATTGTTCTTGAATGATTGAGAATTTACCTTATGTATGCTTGTTGTTGTGTGAGAAATTGAAATGAAATTGCTTTGCAAATTGTGAAATTGTTGCTTTGAATGAGTTAACAAATGGTCCTTATGATTGAAATGAGATCTTGATTATTAAATTGTATCATGTGCATGAAAATAAGATTTCAAGAACATGCCATTTGGGCAAAGATTAAATGCATGAAATATATGTTATATGGG
>JAOQMQ010000066.1:4023-15337 GCA_027563845.1 Erythroxylum subrotundum | reverse complement strand
ACATAATTCAATGAATTAAACAAAACATTAGAAACCACATTGATAAAGACAAACCGATAGGGTAAGTGCATCATTAATATAGCATTTAATGTATGCCCAATAACAACATCACAAAAGCGATTTGTAATAATTGGTCTCACGATAGGCGAGCTCACAATTACACAAAATAAATGACAATAGTCCAACAATATTCTCCAAGATTGTTCTCATAGATTCAATTAGCACCACAATTACAAAATTAATCATAGAAATTATAAAATACAACATTATATGCATAAACGACATCCAAAATTAATTTTGGTGCATAACTTCATAACACTGAGAGTACACAAGACCCCACAAGCCCAAATAATGCTAGGAATAAGTGAAAAAATTTTCAAGAAAAAATTCGGAGAGTACAGTATATTTTTAATTAATTTTTAAATTCGGGAAAAATAAAATAAAAATTCTAGCATTACAAAAATTTCAGAAAAAATATCATAAACTAGTGCTAGGCAAGTAGAGCAAGTAGGAAAAAATTTGGGAAAAAATAGCCACCGGAGACAGCTGCATGAGCCCACGCGCGCCACCACTGCGCGTGGGCGAGGGTCTGGCGGGTTGGACTTCATCTTCTCCGCCCGCCAGCCTGGTATCCGGGTCGCCCGACCCGGTTCGTGACCCGGTTCAGATAAATCGATGTATCTCTCTCAATTTTGATCCGTTTTCAACGAAATTTGTGTCAATAGATTCAGAATTTCACGATCTATCAAACTCTTCAATAAATTTTACGAAAAAGGCTACTGAAAAGAATCGGAAAAAATCGAAAGAAAACGTTAATGGGTTCGGTTCGTCGATTTCTTGGGCTTTTGAAAGACAACATCAAATCTAATAACCTACTACATGCTTTGACATCAAACCGAAACCAATCGACATCAGCCAAAAAAACGATTTCACAGAAAAAAAAATTTAACAAAACCGATTTCGAAATCAACAATTAACGTAAAAACAACAAAACATGTAATCTCGAAAATTACCCAAAATTAGCAGTCACAATTAGGGTTAATAGGCTCTGATACCAATTGAAAGAAATTTAAACGCAAAATTACAGATTAATTTTAATTAATCAACACAAATAATTAACCCTGAAATTGCAACATACTATATTCAATAATTTAAAGGATAAATACCTGGAAATTGGGGAAACATTGAATCCATTCTTGTTTTTCGTAAAACGTCGTGATCGAGACGCAGAGGATTTACTACTGTTATTTCGAACCTTAATTAGCAAAAGAACACATACAGTTTTCAATAGGGCGACTGTATTTAAAGGTTGGCTAGCAGTAAGGCCTCCTGTGCTTTATAATACATGGGCCAAGCCTACTCATCATAGCAGGCCCATGAACACATGCCCAATGACACGTTAAAGAGAGAATTACCATTGACATCTAATTAATCGGGGTTTGTACACAATTTTTTATTATGCTAGTCCACAATAATGATAAAATTCTATCACATTCTGCTTGTTAAGATACTCTACTTAATAGTGCCATCTAGTTAACTCCATTTAGCATGTGACCTATGCAAGGATGGATCCATCAAGGCGTAGGGATCAGTTGCCCCACTGAAGAGATTTTAAAAAATATATGTTGTCAGCAATTGTAGTAGTTTTTACTTTTGGCGCCCGCTTAATGAAAAATCCTAAATCAATACCCAGAACAAGTTCTAGTTGTGTCAAGTTGAGAGGTTATTGTTTTCAATTTGTTTCTTGCCGTTGCACAAGAAGCCTCTCGCTGATGCACTTAATGGTCTTTGCATATCGCAGTGACATAGCAACTTTACTTATTGGAGTGGTTATTCTTTCTTATTTCTTGTTTTTATGTTCTCATTCTCATTGTTGTAGCTTCTTCTTTGTTATCATCATTGTACTTTAACCTATTGCTTTTGTTGACTGCAGCACCATACCACCTTCAGAATTGACAATTCCCTGATTCAAGTGGAGGCAGGCTCATACATTGCTGTTGATAAATTGGACATTGAGTCGTTAAAAGTTGAACTAGTATGATTATATTATCTAAATCTATCCATGGACAGTAGATCAGAGGGTAGAAACAACTGTTGAAGTAACTTTCAATTGAAAAATTTTCTATTGTGAGCATGCATAATTGTCACCAACCACCACTTCATGCAATTGATAGAATATTCAATCTATTATCTTCTTAGGTCTCTTGCCCATCATTCGTCAGACGAAAAATGTTGATCAAGTTCTGGGGTCCTGTGAATCATTGGATACTATTAAGAATGGCCCAGGAAACATTATGATTGAAGTTTCTATTGCTAGTATGATTTGGTTTTCTTATTTTGGGAAGTTATAATAGCATCACCTTTTCCAATGTGCCCTAGAGTTATAAGAACTCTGGTGCCTGTTATGACGAACACAAATGAAGGTTTCCCACCTATGAGCAACTTTATTGATTAGCAAATCTGAGATTGCTTCCTAAGATTTGGAATAATAGTGGACCAATTCGATTTAGATTTAATCCAAAAATATTTAAACCTGAGCCTATTTAGATTTTAGACATATTTTATAAAAATAAACTTATTTTTTTAACAATTTAAAATTTTTATACCTAAATTTTAAATTTAGCCTGAATAAATCTAAATTAATCTATTAAAAGCCCAAAAAAATAGAGTTGCTTGTATTTATAAGAGTATTTTGGATTAAATTTGAATCAAATTAAATTTAATATGTTAACATCAATCCAATTTTGTGCGATCGCTGTTATATGGAATTTTAAAGGTAGCAGCTTATATTTTAGTTGTTAGTTTACAAGAGCTAAAAACGAAACTACAAGGTTATAAATTTCATACTTACTAAGTTTTATTTAAAATTTTAGTCTAAACTTTCTCGTAAACAAACAACAAAAAGCAGAAGTTTCAACCTAAAGAATGGTTACAAGCCTTCTCACACTGATTATGGATAAACATACTGATTAAAAGGTCACATATGGTACAGCCATTACCTGCTTTTTCTCCCCAAGTTTTCCAAGTCTTCTTTCTTTCTGTTAGTCTGTGACTGTGTGTCTTTGCGGAAATTTTACAAGAAGTAAGCTTATTCATTGCACTGAAATGTTTTCAAACATAAAAACCTACTCAATGTTTTGTTTTCTTCAGTTTTTCCAATTATTCTTTTCTCTTGGCAGTCCATATCTTACCCTGCCATTTACTATGAAGTGATAAACACGGCAAGTCCTTAGCGGCTTTATAATTTTAATCTATATATATTTCTATAATTCATCTAGTTGACTTGTCAATAATTTAAAATTAGGTCAAATACTTAAATTAATTTTAAATAAGAAAACAAAATACAAATTTAATCATTAAAATGTACAAAAGATATACAAATATTAAATTTTATTTGAGAACAACGTACCATAAAAATAAAATTTAAGAAGTGATAAAATTTTAATTCTATACCGTTTCAAAAAATGAATTTTAATAGTTTTTCATAATTATTGTTATTTATTTTGTTAACAAAAAGATGAGTGAATATTAAATGTGACCTTGTTATATATTAATTTCTACCTTTTTGTCTCCCCACTTGTTTTGTTCCAAAAATTTCTTCATGTGATGGGACCACCACCTTGAAGCACCGGCCCATTGGATGAGAGTCTCCTATAAAAGGATAATCGCAGGTCTTGATGATTTGTTGAATACGAAACTACACTAGAATTCTTCTCTTAGAATAGATAAGTAGAGATGGCAAGGATAAACTATCGTCTGCGTTTAGTAGTAGTAGTAATGATGCTGCTGAAATCATTGTTATTACTACTGCAAGGCCGGGGCTCTAATGCGTGTCTGGAGGAAGAGCGAGTTGCTCTCTTGCAGCTCAAAGCTTCTTTTAATTACACATATCCTGATGAATCCTACGGAATGAATACATGGAGGAAAGACGTCGACTGTTGTAAGTGGGATGGTGTTGGCTGTAACACCACAAAAGGTCGAGTCTACGAGCTCATTCTTGACGATTTTAGATATGGCGAGCCTGTAGACGATTGGTTATTCAACGCCTCAATGTTTCTTCCTTTTCAAGAACTCCGAAGCCTTGGTTTATACCACAATCATATTGTTTGCTGCGTAAAAAATGAAGGTCTTGAACGCTTTTATTTTCTTATCAAATCAGTCATTTAATACAAATTATGTCTCAAATTTGTGATAATCTTGGTATGCAGGTGTTGAAAGATTGACTAATGCGATCAATTTGGAATATCTTGATTTGAGTTATAATGAATTAGGGAACGCCATCTTACCTTTCTTAGCTGATTTTTCATCGTTGAAGTCCTTATCCATAAGTGAAATTGGACTGACAAGAACAAGTGGTAAATTTGAGTTTATCTACTCTAATTTTAATTGCCATTATTTGCTGCGTAAAGAATGAATGTTCTGAACGCTTTTATTTTCTTATCAAATCACTCATAAATATAAATTATGTCTCAAACTTGTGATATTCTTGATATGTGGGTTTTGAAAGATTGACGAATGCGATCAATTTGGAATATCTTGATTTGAGTTATAATAAATTGGAGAACGTCGTCTTACCTTAGCTGGTTTTTCATCGTTGAAGTCTTTAGACATGAGTAGGATTGGATTGAAAGAAATAAGTGGTATATATGGGTTTATATATATCCTAATTTTAATTATTATGAAAAAGCTATATTTAATCATAAATATTTATAACATTAGCTAACAAATAATAAAATAAAATCAAAATTTTGGGAGGATAATATATATATATCATAATTTTGTTAATTATATTTATTATAGGTATCGAAGAATTACAGAAGCTAAGGAACTTAGAGATCCTTCATTTGGGAGGTAATGATTTGAACAACAACGTAATACCATTGTTGCGTGGACTTCACTCTCTCAAAACTTTAGATATTTCTTACACTCAACTAAAAGGATCAATCAACATGAAAGGTTAGTTGGTATTCTCTTTTTAATTATTAAAAGAAATGATATTTGGATTTAATTGTGTTAATAATATCTAATTAAGTTTTTTTTTTGGTTGTTCACAAGACTTGGTTGTCTTGTTCAATCCGGAGGAGTTAGAAGTTAGCGGCAACAACATTGACAAGTTTCTTATACCTAAAGGTATACTCAAATCTTATTTAATAACATAATTAATTATACACTGCACATAATTTGTTAACTCATTTTGGGTATATACACTTACTTAAATCATGTATGTTCTTTTTTATAATTTAAATAAATGTATTAGTTAAAATGCAAGCAACCCACCGTAAATAAACTTTGACAATTGAATTTATATTTAGTTATCAATAAATTGCTTCTTGTAGATATTGAAGATCAAAGCAACATAAGTGTCCTTCGGCTAAAGGACGGTGTTTGCAACGGAAGTAACTTTTAGCTGGAATCATTAAAAGTGTCCCCAAACCTTGAGTCCCTTTATTTAGGAAGTAATAATTTTATAGGAGTATTATTGTCACAAGGTAAGTTAAACAGATATTTTTATTTGAATTAAAATTAGAATTATCTTTGCACTTATGTTAAATTTTATATAACTTTTTTTTCTTTTCTTCAAAATAGAGCTGAACAATGTGAAAGAGTTATACCTTGATAAGTCTTCTTTGGATGTGAACTTTTTACAAAGTCTTAGTGCTCTTCGTTCTCTTCGGACTTTAAGCATGGACTCAATCAATGCTTCACAGAGTAAGTTGTAAATTTTATTATTTCCTTTTTCACTAATCTGTTAGAGTAATATTTATTAAATCTAATAATAGTTTTCTCTATAATTGCAGGTTTGTCTAATATCAATACCTTACTACAGTCAATTGTAAACATGACTTCACTTAAGACTTTATTTTTGTCATATTCTGAGCTCACTGGTAGCATTCAAAGTCAGCTAATTTCCTTAATAGTAAAATTTCAAGTCTCTACTTATTGTCTATCTCTCTAATCTCCTTCTCTTTAATATACATTTAGGCTTATGCCACTTCACAAATCTTCAAGAGCTCGATCTTTCTGGCAATAAACTGAGTGGTAATTTGCCACACTGTTTGGTGAATTTGACACTTCTTCAAGAACTGAATCTCTTTGATAACCACTTTATTGGGAAATTTTCACAATCTCCATTGAAATTCCTCACTTCTATCACGTCCTTAACACTGACAGACAATCAGTTTGAAATTCCAAGTTCACTTTCTCCATTCTTCAACCACTCTAAACTCAAGAACTTCGATGCTTATGGAAATGAAGTTTATACAGAAACAGAAGTGGTCAATCATAATTTGGTTCCCAAGTTTCAATTGGAGAGTCTTTTGTTAACATCCACTTCTAGAGGAGGATCATTTCCTGAATTTTTGTACCATCAACATGATTTGCACGATCTCCACATTTTTGGCATTCCAATGATAGGATTGGGCTTTCCAAGTTGGTTACTAGAAAACAATACAAAATTGGAAGACCTTACTCTCTCCAATTGTTCTCTTTCGGGATTTTTGAGTTTTCTAACACGTAATCCTAATGCAACTTTAATGAAATTAGACATCTCTAAGAATCAACTTTACGGTAACATTCCAACTGAGATGGGTGCATATTTTCCAAGGTTTGACTGGTTAGATCTATCAGAAAATGAGTTTACTGGAAGCATTCCGAAAAGCTTGTCTAATTGCACTTTCTTAAGGGTCTTATTTATGCGTGATAACAAACTATTTGACAAAGTTCCGAAGTGGATTAGAACAATGGATTCTCTTAAAGTGCTGGATCTTTCAAAAAACATGCTTTTTGGAAGCATTCCTGCAATATTGGGAACTTCACAGTTGCAACAAATTTATTTGTCAAAAAATAGATTTGAAGGACCTTTTCCCAATTTAATTTCCCAATCTAATAATTTGAAAGTTCTGGATCTCATTCATAATTGTTTAATAGGTATCATTCCAAAGTGGATTGAAAAGTTTTATAGGTTAAGGTATCTTCTCTTAAGTCATAATAATTTTATAGGAGAGATCTCAATTAATTTGTGGAAGATGATGAATACGTTAAAGATAGTTAATCTTTCACACAATAAGTTCTCTGTACTCTCTACCAATTATTCGATTAAGTATACAAAAAAAACCTTTGACATTGAAATATATGGGGTTGGAGAGTTTGAAGTTGCATTGAAGGGAAATATTTTTAGTTTCAAAATGACACAAATTCTTGACATGGATTTTGTTGGATTGGATCTCTCTAGCAACAATTTGAAAGGTCGAATTCCTTACGAATTTGGAAATATTCAAGGTATCAACCTTTTGAACCTATCACATAATAGTTTAATCGAATCTATTCCTTTCTCGTTCTCAAACATGTCCCAAATTGAGACTTTGGATCTTTCTTGCAACAACTTGAGTGGAGTAATTCCTCATCAACTTACAGAGCTAAACTTCTTAGAGGTTTTCAATGTATCTTACAATAACCTTTCTGGTGAGACACCCAACAGAGTTGCTCAATTTGCCACATTTGATGAGAGCAGCTACGAAGGGAATCCTTTCTTATGTGGGTTACCACTACCAAAGAATTGCACTTCAGAAACACCCACGCCACTATCTTCAAATGATGATGAAGTTGACGACGAGCTTGTTGACATGAATGTCTTTTACATAAGTTTTTATGTGACTTTTACTATTATATTAGTCACAATGTTTGCAATTTTGTACATAAATCCATATTGGCGAAAAGCATGGTTCTACTTCATCGAGAAGACTATCGATAGTTGCTACTACTTTTTTGTCGATAATTTTTCTTTTTTTATCAAAATTAGGGATAAGATAATTTCTGGATGAAATATGTTATCTTTAGACTACTATTTGATCAATTTACGATAATAAACGATGTTGCTTATGAATTATGATAATTATTTCAATTTCTTAAATAGAGTTGATACTTGTGCAAATTTATATGATTATTACAGTGAAGTATATATTTATTAAAAGGAACCCAAATTTTTATATATGATTATTATAATTACATATTTATAATGACAAATCATATTCTAAAAGCTGTTACTTATTAACATCCAATTTGATGAATAATTTATATTATAATTTTTAAAATTTAAAATAATTCTTTCTCCGGGCAGTTGTTCTGGTTTCGGGCTTTCACCTAAGAGAATGAGATTCTCTACCATCACTTCTATGAAGCCTATCCTTACCTCAAGTTCACTCATTTCACAGGCAATCAAGCTATATTGGAGGATTTCGACGGTCAAGATTTTGTCCACGTGGTGGACTTTAACTTAATGCACGGTCTACAATGGCCGGCGCTCATACAGGCTTTGGCTCTACATCCTGGTGGACCACCGCTGTTAAGGTTAACCGGCATTGGTCCGCCATCTCCCAATGGCCGCAACTCACTTCGAGAGATCAGCGTCCGACTTACCTGGTTGGCACCATCGGTCAATGTCCGGTTTGCATTTCGTGGCGTGGCAGCTTCGCGGCTTTAGGATGTGAAGCCGTGGATGCTCTAAGTGAACCCCAAGGAAGCTGTGGCAGTCAACTCAATCATGCAGCTCCACAAATTACTGGGAACCGACCAGGATAGGATTGATACGATTCTGAGTTGGATCAAGAACCTGAAGCCGAAGATCATGACGGTTGTTGAGCAAGAAGCGAACCACAACCAATCCGAGTTCATGGAACGCTTCACGCAGTCACTATACTACTATTCAACGATGGTGGATTCGCTGGAGGCTTGCGCTTTACAGCCAGAGAAAGCGTTGGCGGAGATGTACATACAGAGAGAAATATGCAATGTGGTGAGCTGCGAAGGGTCGACTCGGGAGGAAAGACACGAGCCGCTGGCTAAGTGGAGAGAGCGGCTTAGTGGAGCTGGGTTCAAGGCTTTGCATTTGGGTTCAAATGCGTTTAAGCAAGCCAGAATGCTGTTGACGCTGTTTTCTGCCGAGGGTTATAGCGTCCAAGAGGACGAAGGATGTTTGACTCTTGGGTGGCATAGCCGACCTCTCATTGCGGCTTCGGCTTGGGAATAGGCTTCTTTAACTCATATGCAATAAAAATGATTCTCTTGCTATTGCTTTACATGTTAAGGAAGTTGCATTTTTGTAAATTTGACTTACCTTTGCATTTTTGTAAATTTGACTTACCTTAGCTACTAGGCTTAAACAGAAGTACTGTTCTCTAGTAAATTATCAAGAGCAAGTGGTGCATACTAGTTATCTTTAACATCATCTCTGTTCTTATAAAAGCTAGCAGTATATAGTTTTGCATAAGTTACATTTCATGTGTGTCTAAAGATTAAGGAGAACATAATTGATATTAAGTGATGTTATATTTATCTCACAAGTAACACGTTACAACTAATAAACAATGACAAGAAGATAATATTCTATTTTTTATTTCTTATTTGGGCAGCTTGAAGCATGCTAAAGTGTTCTTACTTGGAAGTAAATAAAATTTGGTCTTTCTTGCATTTTGTCATAATGGTTATGCTAAATCTTATTCATTTTCCTCATACACAGAATTGCCTTTGAGGCTAAACTCCCCTCTATTCAGCTTACAGCACTAGAGAATATGCATTATAGCCACATGATAGGATTTGATAATGTTGACGCGGCTAGGTAAAGTTTCTTTACGATGATAAGCATTTTGACTGAGTGCCATGGGCGGAGCCACAGTGGTGGCAAGTGCTTGATAATGTTGACGAGAGGTAAAGTTTCTTTACGATGATAAGCATTTTGACTGAGAGCCATGGGCGGAGCCACAGTGGGGGCAAGTGGGGGCACTTGCCCCCACTGCTTCTAAACATTTTTAATTTAAAATTATTATTTTAAAATTTAATTTCATAAAAAATTTGAAAATTTTCCCCAATTAAATTAATGGTGAAAAAAATAATTATTATTATTATAGTTTTATTAAGATATCAAATAAAAAATCAAATTTGAGTCCATCTATTTTTATTAAGATTACTATTATTTGAGCCATGACTTTTTTAAATGAAAGACTACAAATAGGGAGATAAAAATTACATATTTAATTGACTTTTTTTATTCAGATTTTTCTACCATTTTGGCTTCTTCATCACACTACTTTTTGACTTTTTGGCTTTTCTTCCCCTAACTCCACAAGGACTACCATACCCAAAGCAAAAAACAATAATTTATATTGAACGCAATTGTGGAAAGGATTTTTTTAATTTCTGAAGATTTCTAAAAAAAATTGTGGAAATGATTCCCCCACAGGCCTCACCCCATTCTAGTGTTGATAGGTAAATTATCACTTCTTTTCTTTGGAAGAATGTGTAGTACGTATAATTTAGAAATGGGTTCTTGTAAGTTATAATAGAGTTGGTACAGTTTTAATTTTTATATTCTTTTAGACTTTTAGTGAAGACGCAAGATAAGATTTCTCATTGTAGACGAAAAATCGTAGCATATAAAGTTGTAAAAATGAACAAAAACAGTGCAAACCATCTAGCACTAGTGATAATAGAGATAAAAGAAGTACCCTAGATGCCCTTATGAATAAAAATAGATGGACTTAGATTTTATTTTTTATTTGATATCTTAATATATCTATAATTATTATTATTATTTTTTGTCACCAATTAAATTAATAGGGGCAAAATTTTAATTTTTAATATAATTAAAATTAAAATAATAATTTAAATTAAAAAAATTTCAATAATATAATAGTACTTTAAATATTTTTCCCCCACTCAAAATAATTTCTGGATCCGTCCCTGCTGAGAGCAGTACTAACTCAGTAAGATTGCAACTTAGTTTTCTTGGCATAAACAGTAGTTTATTTGTTAAAATCTGGTTCTCTTTTGTAGGAGGTTGCAACTTGAAATTGACAATTTAAAACAGCTAGAAATCAGGGAGTTGAGAAACAAAAATCGACAAGAGATTACTGCTCTGAGACTGATGGGCAAGCTCTGTTCTACAAGATCACAGACTTTGGAAAGTGTTGAAATCATGAATGGTGATGTGCCCCTAGTTTCACTCCTTCAGTCCAGTAAACGCTGATCAAACATCAAAGCAGCCCGGGCTGAAAACTACAAAGTTCATGAAAATTTAACTAAAGCTCCTAAAAAATGTTTTAACCGGAAAAGAATTAAAGTGGTCATGAAAATGATTTTCCAAATGAGAGTGATATTTCAAAGGAGAACGGTAGAGGATGTTGCTACTTCTGATGAAAGTTGGTATCAGTTTTTAACCATGTCACTTAATATCTTCTTTGTAATAATTCTAATACGTCTTTGTTCTCACTACAGTAAGAAGGAAAAGCAATTCTGGTGGTTGTGCATGTAGATTTCAGGT
>JAOQMQ010000063.1:40913-51821 GCA_027563845.1 Erythroxylum subrotundum | reverse complement strand
TCATACTTAATCAAGATCTAACCAAAACAATTAATCTTTCAGAACCTCAAAAATAATTGAGATCATGCTTAATTCATCAGGAAAAAGGTTCGGGGTCCAACACGCCTAGTACCCGAATTCGTGGAGCCATAGACTACTGTAAGGCCAAAAACGGAACCCTCTCACCATCGAGTCACCTCACAACTAATGCCCTGAAGAGTGGATGCCAAATGTCGTACCTCAAACAGACTAGGGTCCCAACATACCAGAATGCGACATGCTACCTGATCCGTCAGATTACTCAAATAATCTCATCCACGACAAGTAGCCGAAACTACACCCGCTAAGGAGGGAGAAACTACCTTGGTCTCCAAGAGACCAACCAATCCAAGATCATGATGCCGAATCCAGTCTCTAACTGCTTGTTGAGTGTGAGGACCATTAAGGCCCCTAATATTCCAACTTCCTATCATAAGAAATGGAATATAAAACAAGTCGGCAGGAATCAAAGAGAGGGGTGAGTCCCCTTACTCACGCCATCGCCTGTCAACCCCCGAAGATGAATGGGCGAGTCGCCAAGCGAAAAATTGCCAAAGAGGCAAGCAAATCGAGAGCCATGGCTACTACTAGGAATGGAGGCCTCAGTACTGAGGAGACAAGGCATCCTGCTAGGGGTGGACCTCATCTCTGTAGAAACTGTTGGACTAGGCGTCCGACTCGGGCTAAGGCTCCCCTGTGCAGGCTCAGGTCGACATAGAGCTGGAGGGGTCCAAACTGTAGTCGCGGTGTCAGGAGCAGCTGAGGAGCCGGAACCATCCGGAGTAGGGGTTTGTATCACAGCCCTGGCCACTGGGGAAGCGATAGGTGAAGCTAGAAGCTGAACCGGGTGAACAACTTGAGGTGCGACCGAAAGGGGCGCGGCTACGGGTTGGGGAGCCGTAGGGGCCAGTATCACCTCCCGAGGCACTAGTGAAGCAACAGGTGGAGCAACTGGTAGCTCGAGGGCAGGGTGAGGGACTGAAGGTGCAGTAGCCTGTGAAGGAGCGCAGGAGTGTCCAAATACATAACACGTGGAGCATCGCCTAGGTGTCCACTCGTACTCCACTCGAAGTCGAATCGGCTTAGGACTCAACTTGCATCGAAAAGCAATCTCGCGGACCGGGTCAGAATTAGCAGAAATCTCCACACATAGCCTAGCAAAAGCGAGACGAGTGCGGGCGGAGGTATGCCGGTCACAGAGAAGAGGCTTCCCGATCTGGTGGCCGATGAGGCCGAGACTGCGCTCATTCCATAAAAGAAATGGCAACCCATATAAGCGGACCCAAACAGGTATGTGGGATACGCGGGATTTATAGTACTCAAAATGCAGGTGCCACTGTTGAAGCACGATGGCTTTTCCGCCAAAAAGCCACGGGCCCCTCTCAAGGATAGCCTGTGAAGCTTCCTCAGACTAAAAACAGAATAAAAAGAAACCCGTGCCTGTGGAGAGGACATCCTCAAGACCTAGGGTCTTCTAAGCACTCGTAGCGAGAGTCCGCATGGCCGGGAAGGGCATGCTATGCCCCGGAAAAAATTCGACCAAACAACGAGTCCACTGGTGCAGACTCTCATCAATACAATCATCCGGAAGCTCAAACATATCCTCCGGAGGCTCTCCAGCCATAATCGGGAAGCGGAATCTAGTATTGGAATATGTGAGTATACTAACTTTCTCAGCCCAGGAGAAGTCAGAAGGTTTCTTCCCAGTGTTCTTCCTAGGTTTAGCATGCATACTAGGAACAGGGCATTTAATGAATGTTGCAAAAGGGCATTTTTAAAATTAAAAGTACCTCCACCTTGGGCTGTTGGATCAAGCTGTTGAGCCTGCATTGTGGGCTTTAGTCTAATAACTCCTCCAATTGCTGTTGGGCCCTGAGTAGTGGGCTGTCCCTTCAGCCCATTTGTGGTTGAGCCAGTGGCCTTGGGCTGCAATGGGGGCTGTGACCCAGTACCTCCTCCAATAGCTGGACCATGAGTGTTGTGGTGCCCTTTCAGCCCATTAAGGGCTGAAGGGCCGTGGTGGGCCGTCAGCCTAGCAGAAGCTAGCCCAGGTGGTGTAGGAAGCAAGGCCCGCATGTTCTCTCCCGATGAAGCAGCTACACCGTGGGTGTTGAGGGGCGCCGACGGTGGGAGTTGCAGATTGGAAACCCTAAATAGAAAAAGAAAGAAGAGAGAGAGAAAAGAAGGACAGGAAGAAGAGGAGGGTTCCGACGCTGAAGCTTCCCAGATTAAGCGATTTCTCGATGTCGCTGCTTTCTTGAATTGTCCAACCTATGTTTCATTTCCTCCCCATTAAGTTTCATTTACTCCCTATTCCCCTTTTTATTCATTTGATGTGTAAGGTTAAGATGAGTTATATGATTATGGATTTCAAGGTTGAGATTTTGCTTAGATTTAATTTTAATCTAGGTGAATTATGTTTATTTGGTTTGGGTGTTATGATTGATTAATGTATTTGCATGTTTCGGTCAACAAACCGAGAGGGTGAGCCAGATAAAAATGATTAGATCATATTAATGAGAGTTAGGAGATCTAATTGACCATTTAATCAATCTTGTCAGTAATTTCATAGAGAGAGATCCCGTGCGAGACCCGATTGTATATTAGAGAGCTTTAGAACTAATTAGAATTTTGGATAATTTGTGAATTGATAGATTGCAAGTCCATAATTCGATTAGGGTTTACAATTTAGGGAATGGTTATAACTCGAGAGAGAGTAATCAACCCTACGACTGTCTAGAACCGACACCCCATAAACACTTAAATGGCTAGATTAGCATTAATGATAGGTAAAATCTCCTATCTCATAACTTTATTAAATCTCTTGACGAACTTTCATTGTTATATTATTTGTTCGTTGCTAGTTTGTTTGATTTAGTTTATTTTTCAGTTTACTATTCGAATTTGAGTCTTAAACAAAGCACAACTTGAATTAAATGGTGCTTAAGCATAATCTCTGTGAGACGATATCTGCTTCTTACTACAGTATACTTACGATCTTTAGCGTAAAACAAATAGTTTGTTTTTGCAATCAACAATATTCAATTTGATAAGTATGCAATAGCAAAGAAAACCTATTATTTGATCCAGGAGATACTAGTTGCTCACCATACCAATGAGGATCTAAGTCATCCCATTAAAAGAAGGCGAAGGCTAGAGTGATACAGTTTTACATTGAAATTGAATGTATTTGAATATTGCTATGATGGTCTCCTTTGACTAAATACCTTTGTAATTTTGACTTGTCTATCTTTATAGGCTTTAATGAAATATTTTAATTTAACAAAGACATTGTAATAGAAAATACATAATCCCAGATTATCAAATCTTCAAGCTCTTAAATTATATTGTAAGACAAAGCCCCACATGTTCAATGTAAACACGGGAGACTGTATAAGAAAACCCCCAACATATATGAACTGATATAGATTCTTCAGTTTCTGTTCGTTCTACGGGCAGTTATATCTGAATCTTCTCAGACTTTGTCTTTATGTATGTCCAAGAACTTCCCCGCTATAACCCCACTTCCACATGAAGGTAACATAGTAATAACCAGAATTGGAAAAGGAAAGAGAGAGAAATGCTTCCTCGCCGTGAGGCAAAAAGAAACCAAACCACATCCAATAAATACTGTGGCTCGTGTAAATGAAGTCACCCCTGTAGTGGTTGATTTGTATAAATAAGTGGCAAGTAGGGATAGGCTAGTAGATATATGCAATGTATCTCATGAAAAGAACTGAAAACTGTAGGAATCCATTGACAAATTTCCCACTTAGTAAGATTTTGTCATGTCATATGTGTATGTGTACACAGATGTCTCTCATCTATATGTCTTTTCAGTTTAAGTGTTCTTTGTAGCAGTTTAAGTGTTTCACTTTACTATCAACCAAGGCACATTTATTTTGTCTTATTGATTGACTCTCGAGTCCCTCATCCCAAACACATGTCACGGGCTTTCTAGTGTGTATTGTCTTCATTTTATATTATTAGTTGCTCTTTAGCTGGATGGAGAGGCTAGTAATGATTTTTATTTGAAAATTGTTAGCCATTTCTAGGCTGTGATCTAGGCATTAATAACATGCAATTAGCAGTATAATAATGGATTATTAAATTGGGAAGATGAGAGAGGAAGAGTCACTTCACATGACTTAAAGCTAACTCCACCCAACTTCCACCTTGGGTATTATTAAAAGGAAGCAGGTAGTGTCACTTGGAGTAGATGGAAGGGTTTAATTGAGTCACACCCACAATGTTTGGATTGTTTAAACAATGCTTTGAAACATATCTATGAAAAGGGATATCCAACTTGAAAACTAAGTTACATTGGTACCATCTTTCTAAAATTTTTAATGCTTTCTAGATCCTTTAAAAAATAATTGTTTCAAAAAGAAACAAAAGGGTGATTAGAAAGTTAATGGATTTCTAACATGATACATGATCATGTCTGAAATAAATCTTACATTAATTAATGTTTCATAGACCTTCATTGGTTGTTTTTTTCCTTGATAAGCACAACTTGGTGGACCCTATTCAGGATTCGGGTGATCTTTAAAACGATAATATCGGCATCACTTCAATCAACAAGAAAGTAGAACATGATTGAGGCTCCTAAAAGTGTTCTAATATTTGATCGTGGAAAGCATTGTAAGAAGAAGATGAAATAAAATTATATATTATGCTGTGAGAAACCCCCTTTTGATTTCCTTTTTTTTCGACTTTTATTCGTAGTAATATTTGAATATTAGATATTAATTAATTAAGTAATTAATTGTATTTTATAAAATTTTATTTATAAACTAAATTTTATGTATTAATATATATTTTGATTATTAAAAACAATATTATTATTTGAAATTGACTATTTTATATTTTATAAATAACTATTTTAAAAATGAAATGTATATATTTTAAGAAATTTTTATCTTAAATATATTTATTGAATAATTATCAAATTCTAATATTTTATTTTTATTATCAAAGAAAGTTTTTTAATTAATTAAAAATAAAATAATTAAATAATTCTAGTCAAATAATAATTAAATAACATATTAAATTAATATCAAATTAGATTATAATGAAAATTTAAAAATATAAAATTAATATTATTTACAAATTATAAAAACTGAAAAATTAAAAATTAAAATTCAATCAAACAAATTCTTTACTAAATTTAGAAACAGAAGATAAAAAATAATAATAAATTACACTACATCAAATAATCCCTTAGGAAACAAGGCAATTGTTTCACCAACACACTTTTATGTGCGTGTGGGCGTCCAACTCCAAACGCAATGCCCCCGGATTTGCAAATGTGGTGGTCCCAGTGTGACCAATGTTTTGTGTGGGCCTATCAAGTTCTGTTCCAGAGAACAAAGGAAAACCATCCCATGTGTCACCCTCTATTAGTGGAGAAATCCTTGCGCCAGTGTTTACCTACCCTCTAACAATTCGTATACTTGTAGCCATAGACATGGTATCTAGGTAGTACCCTCGCCTAGCTTCTTCTTCTTCTTCTTCTTTTCGTTTTTTTTTGTTTTTGAGCGATACATAGATATCTCCAAAACACGAATAGACGCCCGCAAGTTGTGTTAATCTTCCTGAAGTCATAATTAAAATTATACATTCTTATTGTACATATCGATGGAACTTCTATTATTAAGGACCGATTTACTTCTTCCAATTAGCCAAGAAAAGGAAGAGCTACCTGTTTCTTAACCAATTTCTTCACTAAAATTTAAATTCATTAAATCCATGTGAGAAATGAACTCGTTCAATTGCTTAGTAAGTTGGATCTTTTGGAGTTCGATTTATATCAGAATTGATTGAAGACCAGTGGGACATCTAATGAAGCATTGATGTACAAGCCTTTAATTGTACTTGAACACAACTGGTCCCAACTACCATAATATTTATATGCCAACTCTTAAATCTCTTGTTCAATTTTTCTTTTAGGTTGTCTTTCTGTCTGAGTGAGACCAAGTCCTTCCTAAGCCCCATTAGTGGTTGATAGCGTCCCAGTTTGCGGGTGGTTTTTCTAACCTTCCCAAGAGTGAGAAAGGCCTAAAGGACAAGATCATTGGATCCAACATAATAAACCAAAAAAGGTGCTTTGATTAGGGTTAGTAAAAAAAAATTATATATCCTAGACCATCGATGATCATAATCTAATACACTTAATCTGTATGCCTTAACAATTATTTCAAGCCTCCTCTATAACCCCATTTCAGAGACCTAAAGATATGGGTCCACCACCAAATGATGCAGAAAATGGGTCATTACAAGTACCCCATTTCTTTTCCCCAGCTTACACAACTCTTTTTGAAAATTGAAGAAAAGGGACTAGCAGACGCAGACCCATATGGCATATGCATATATTATATAACTATATAAATCAACCATCGGGCTGCTAATTACCTTGACTTTCCGAAGCCTACCCATATATAGGTCATATTAACCTCATGTGTGTGGATTGGAATTTGCCACCTGGGGTTATCTGAACTAGCACTAATCATGATTAATCATCGAATCTAACGGTCTAAAAAGAGCATAAGCTTTCAATTCATGAGTTGGATTCGTAGAGATTGATAGAAGATTTTGTTACACGGGAAATTTTGACTAAGCTGAAGAGGGACTTTGAATAAGAAAATAAGAGAGCAGGAGGACGAGGGGACAAGGTGGGCCATGATAGGAGTTGTGATGAAGACTTGGGAAAGAGCTTTTGATCTAATAATACACATTAGTATTCATGGTCGCCAAGTGGGGTTTTACCAAAGTTAACAATTAAATTAGTTGTCTCTCTATATCTCTCATAGTTAGTAAGATTCGGAAAGATCTCTCCAAAAACGAAAGAACCCATTTTAGTGATATAAATTTCAACGTCAATCACGCAAACATCCTAGACAATCATCCATCATCAGCACGTAATGGTGGGGCTAAACTCATAGTTGTAAGCACCTGAACATTCACTAGTTCATATGTGTTTCAACGTGTAGTTCCAGTGGTATCTGTCCCATCCTGTATACATTATCTCAATGTGCAATGTTATAATTATAAAACAAATATATAGACACAAGGATTATGCATGCATACTACAGATATACCCTTTCGAACACTTTCTGGTACAAAATATGGAGATAATTATATATAGTCTTACCTAAAGAAAGCTTAATACCAAATGAATTTAGTGATTGACCAATCGAGGAAGTTAAAATATCTCTTAATTTTGGGTAAAATATTTAACTTGTATTAATTGTATGAATTGAAGTACTTAAAAAGATTGATTCCCATGTTGACTTTAGTTCACTAAACAAGAGTGCGCGGGAGGAAAGGTTTTGCATGATCACGTGAAACACGAGTATCTAAGGATAGATACGCACGATAAATAGATGGTGACACGTGGGCCATCAAGAAGTGAACAGAGGGTGGGGACATTTGACGGCGTTAGATCTTGAATGTATCTGTTATAGAAGCACTTCTAGGATCTACTTGGGGATACCAGATACTCTTTATGTCTGCATGCATGCCGGGTTTTGACTTTGTTTATGCGGAGTGGTGTCGGCTCCTCGGATTGAGTCAGACTCAATTCACCCTTGAGTGGAACAGAAAACATTGGTCCAATGAGGTGATTTCTTACTACAAACCAATCTGGAGATTATATTTTGTAAATAACTAATACAGTACTGTATTTAAATATAACCTAATTATTTGTTGGGTTACACAAGTTGAAACTCTAGTACTACTAAAATTCTGTTGATAATAATCAAAGGAAATGGACATGGTTTTAGTAAATTGCCAGCAAAGTTCTGCAACAACTTTTAAGATATAAACAAGTAAGCCAAGGTCAAGAAGCAAGAGGCAGAACTGGTGTTTGAGGATTTCGCATGAGGAAGCCGGAGGAGACAAGGGGAAGATGAAGATTGAAGAAGTATCTCTCATGGGGAACTGGTGTTCGGTTGAAGTTTTCATCTCTCGTCTTTTAATATACATGTATAGGGAAGATGAAGATTCATGGAGTAATGATTATAATAATGTAAATGAAGCTGGCATGATCTGAGCACTATAGTAGAAAGGTAAGTGTCATGAGCAAAGTGGTTAAGACTTGTCCGTATGCTGTGAGTTGCGTATTATTTAGCCAATCCCTCTTTAGTTGATCAAACAAATTTGTTAACCACGAATAGGTTTCCAATTTCTTGACTCAATAACACTTTTCATCATCGCTCAAGTACTGAAAAGCAATTGAAGTGGTCCAGATCATGGCAAATTTTCTAACCTAATAGCAATACAAGAGCTTTGATAGAACCCTCCAAGGAATCTCTTTCAATAGTCTTTGCTTTGGTTGGAGAATCATTGTACTTGAGGCCAGATTTGTGACTAATAAATACTACTATTTAGTGTAGGGGGACCATTAAAAGAGTCTTCTAGTCAACAAATTGAATGGCTCATACGAATTTTGATCTTTAATTCAAGTTTTTATTTATTATCTAATCATAAAGCTCCCAATCAAATCAATGGACTAATAAACCTCAATCATTTTATGCACATTCTTCCTCGTTAGCATCATCCACCATTTTACTGGATTAATAGAATGAAGATTTTAAACCCCATCCCTGCAATTCCAAAATATTTAAATTAGTGTTGATGGAACTAAGCAATGGCAATAGGCATTAAGTAATGATGAAGTAATAGAGGAATACTATATTCTATTTGGGTTAACAAACAGAGGGGGATTATTGTTGGGTTTATCCGTCAAAACGTGCATAGAAAGATTAAATTATATCTGAGAAGTGCAATGCAAATTGCAAAGCCTATAGGCCCTGCAGGAGTGAAATACCATCACAGTCAGAGTCAGTCACAGACACTCGTTTCCTATTCACATATTAACCTTAACATAAGACTAAGCACTCCCCTTGCCTTGGGATGTCCGCAAACAGCGAACGCGATCTCTCTTCCTACTCTTACTGTTTATCCAATCTCCTTTCTTCGTTACCCTTTCTCTCTCTTTCAATCATCCTTTAAATATCTATATATACCCCACTCATGCAAAACTTCGCCACTTGCGCGTTGTGTTGAGACCATAAACGCAGTACACCACACATTTCCCACTTCTGCTACTTCTCTGTTCCAGTGAAAACAAAGGTGTTTACTGTGTGTAGGGCTTTAATGGCAGAGCTTGACTATCAAACAAAGCCAACTTCCACAACCACTCGCTTAAAACTCTTTGGCTTCAACGTCTCAGAAGACGAAGACCTCACTGCTGACTCCATCAACAAAGTAGCTTCTTCTTCCAGCTCACCGGACTCCACCTCCTTCCCCTCCGGAGCTACCCCAACCGCCACCTCCGGTGAAAACAGAAAATACGAGTGTCAGTACTGTTGCAGAGAATTTGCCAACTCACAAGCTCTTGGGGGCCACCAAAACGCTCACAAAAAGGAAAGGCAACAACTCAAACGAGCCCAAATGCAGGCCACCAGAAACGCCGCCGCCGCCGCGGTGTCGTTCGGCGGAAATCCAATGATCTCCGCCTTCGCTCCTCCGCCCCATCTCTTGGCACCGTCGATGGTTGTCCCGACCGCCGGAGCTCCTCCGTCGTGGGTTTACTTGCCACCACGTGGAACGCCGCCGTTTCATGTCTCGCATGGGTGTCTTTTTCCAGGCGGCGGTGGCGGGAGGGGCGTGGTTGGGTTACCGTATGGTGGAGGTGTAGGGGATTTCAGTATGTCCAGTGGTGGATCACCGCAGAGTAGGGGTCATCAGAATAGAGTGGAAGGTCACAATGGGCCGGCGTCGTTGAGTAGATTCTCGAAAGGGGAAGGTGGGCCCACTTTTGACGATGCTTTGGGTTTGGATTTACATCTTAGTCTAGCTCCGGCTGGACCGTGAAATTTGTCCTTTAAGTTACATCTTCTACATACATATGATGTACATTTTCCCTGTAGTTTATATATTATTTATTTATTTTTCAAATCTGGTGATTGATTACCATTCTTCTTCTTCACTGAAAACTTTAACCCCTTATCCTTAGCAAGGCCATGCACTTTTGAGTCGACCATCAGCAACAACCAACCTATATTCTTATATAATGCTTCTAGTTCTCTTTCTGCTCATTTTTCTTTTCCATATAATTACTTTTCATCTAGCTACATGTTGAAATTTAGAAATAAACATATTCATCCCAACTACATTATGTTCAAGTTTAGTAGCACTATATATATATAATTTTGATATAGGGAGGGAGAAATTGAGAATGGAGATATCGATTTTAAGTAGAAGAAGTGGGTTGCACAAGCATTCAATTATTTTAAGACTTGATTTTATAATCTTTGTCTTCATACTTTTGGAATATGTAGTTTTCTTTAAGCAGTGGTAATTCATGAATTAACCTTTGGTTATCCAGTATTACACATCTGTATGGATTTTAGGAGAGAAAAACACTAATTTCTGATTATATGTAGATGGATTGCTCTTAAAATTTCTATTCACTTTGTACAGCATCTCTGAGTATCTGCTACTGGGTTGTAAGTGTATGCCTTTCAAATATATGAGAGTTGCATAAAGTATTTAATATTTGGATTATGCATCTAATTAAAGGAGGACTATATTTAAGTATAACTTCATATTTTCTAATTTCTGATTATATGTACAAATGATTTGGTGTGAACTGTACTTCCAAATTAATTGAAAAACCCCACCCAGAACATGATTTAATTTACAGTATTATTTATAAATTGTTAAAGTGAAACATACTTATTAGGCATATATACTCTAATATTCTGACAACTTAAACACAATTAATTGTAGTGAATTAATCTCTTGTTTTAAAAAGAGTATTATGCGCTTGATGATTATGGATTAATAAGAAGTAGTTTTATTACCATAAATAATTTTGATTGA
>JAOQMQ010000063.1:23446-40813 GCA_027563845.1 Erythroxylum subrotundum | reverse complement strand
TTGATGATTATGGATTAATAAGAAGTAGTTTTATTACCATAAATAATTTTGATTGACTAGTTAGAAATGATATAAACTTCCATCCTAATTCATTTGATTAATTTGTGAGGTCTCGTAAATTCTCTCAAAATTACCAGTTTGAATTTCTGGTAAATATTAAAAGAAGTGCAAAATTAGGTCATCTATAATCACAGAACATGCGTGGAATTTCGTAACCATTAAAATTGATTAACCCTTCTTTAATAATGATGCCAATCTCTTCCAATATTGGAAGATCGTGTATTTATTCTCGCTTTGCCCAAAGATATGTACACAATACAACTCCAATGGGCCTTGTCCTGTTGAAAACATAGCATGAGAAAGACAAAAAAGGAACCCAAAATGATTCCTTAGTAGAAAGAATCAGAGGGAAAAAATGAAACATCATTTTGTTTTGAGGAAGGTGACATATCATTTACGGAAACTCTATCGTCTCCAGAACTCCAACTAACACCTTGATAGCTTTTGTTTGGTGCCTTCTTGTCACCCCTTTGTGGTGATGCAACGTGGGACCACGCACATGCATACCAATTCTTCCACCAGCTGGTTGGATTGGATAATTAAGCTGACATTTCTCTCTAGGTTTCAAGTCAAACAATATGATCTATCGTTGTCTTGCATCTACAAAATGCTGGATCCTTTAACCTATTGGGTTAGTTGCTGTCCAAACATGCAATCACCATAGAAAGAATTTGTTGAAAAATAGTGAAAGCAGTGAATTATATTGAATATGGGAGGTTCTTTACATATCAGCAACTGGATGCCTTGTGAGTATTATAGGTCTTACGTGTAGTCACTGAAACAAGATAAGGCAACTCTCAAGACATACACTGTTTAAATCTTAACTCTCATACTCATAGGCTTTAATCAACTTTTATAGAACGGTCAATAAAGGGAAGGGATAACCCAAGGCAACACTTTCAAAATGAAACCCTTTTTTCGGTGCAAAGTGTAGATCTTTTACGTGTCAACATATATAGCAAGGTCGGTGCTTTATCTTGTGTATGGTGTATATCGGCTGGTTATATATCCAGCTTTTGAGAGGTGCAAAGATGCATGGTGTCCGATTTTCCTTAGTAGCGTACAACTATTAGAAAGGATATTAAACTGTTTTTGTTTTAATATTAGGTGCTTTGTTATTTCTTATCTTGCTTTTTGTCCGAAGCAAGTAAAAGGTGCAGAAGCACAATCTATATACATTTGAAAACTTGTGCACTTGAAGGAAAGGTGCTTCTTTGTACTTTTTTTTTTTTGGTTGACATATTGAGTACATTGCAAAATACAGCCCTTGGTGGCAGTTGAGGTAGAGCTAAGAAAGTTGAAACTCCATTCCCACAACTTTTGCCTTAAACTTAATACTTGGGACCCAAAACTAACATTTTGCTTCCTATTGATGCCCTAAATTGATGTGGATATGCACTTCCAAACAAACCAATTGGGTCTCTTTCTCGTAAACTTGGTCATCGTAGTGGGTGTCATAATCCAATGAGTTTATTCTATATTATATACATTATGGCCAAAGTTAGGGTTTCCAACTATCATTTCATTCCTTTACATCCTCATGTTCCAATCAAGTGTTAGCATTGTTTTCATTGCTTGGTCACGGTGATCCAATCAAGACTTTGTCCATTTCTAAGTGGTTTGCGCATACAAACATGATTGATCCCTCTCATCAAACTCTCTTCAACACCAACCATAACCATGGGACCATGGAATAGTGTTCTCAATAAGGCAAGTGATTATAATTAATCCAATTGCTTCATCCCTTTCACTTAAGGAGAACTTGTTGGAGAAGCTTTCAAAGATGATCTACCCCATTCAACTTACTACTGAATCACAAATATCCCTCAATGGACTCCAAGGTATTGGTCAAGTAAGAATTTCTATTGCAAGAAAATGATCTTGGGGCATTATTTGGCATGAAGATTTTCAATATCTTATCTTCTGTGAAATCCAATTTTAATGCTTTTCTTTTATATCTAATTGAACATTTAAGATAAAAAAAGGTCAAATAAGTAGGTTATAATAACATAATACCCAATGGTTCATAGCACTTAAGTTCATAACATTATAAAGGTAAAAAATTAACTTCTTATTTATACTACTTTAAATTTTAGTGATGTGATGCATACTTTCCATCTAAGAATTGAATTTGTGTGTAATAGTACTAGAAAATAAATAAAAGCATTCTAAAACAATAGAATCATATTGTATGCCAAAGTAACCTATTTAAACTCTATTTATTAAATTGACAATTCCATATATTTGAAACAAATTTACGAAGGATAATATATTCAAAAGTATCTAATTTTTTATTTTTTAATTTAGTGCTTAAGGTTTTAAATTTTTTAATTGAGTAACCATCCTTTTAAAATCTTAACAATTCAGTTCAAAAGGTTATCTTTGATGATGTGACACTTCTATTAAATGTCATATGGATATCCATCTATTAGCCGCATCAGTAAAAACTATTGTTTTGAATTAAATTATTAAAATTTTAAAATGTTAGTCACTTAATTAAAATTTTAAAAATTTGCACACTGAATTGAAAATAATCTCAAAATGTTGAATACTTTAGGATTTATTATTCCTAAAATTTTTATTAATAATAATTCTCCTTTTATTATGTTATTAGATTTAAGGTAATTAAAATGATACTTTTTTGCAATTGTTATGTAAAACGTTTATTAGAAAATCAGATTGCCTGTGAGAATCCCAATTTTCAAAAGTTGATGCGTTTTAATGTTCTATTTATTGATAAATATCTCTCTTTTAGTTGTAAATGTCAAAAAAGAGTTATACATGTGATGATGTTGTTGTTGTTGTTGTTGTTATTGTTGTTGTTATTATTATTATTATAAAAGGTGACCCTTTTAAAAATCCCCATACTAAACTAAACCTTAACAAATAACCAGCTAACATTCTTCCTTTGTGGTCTTTGTTGATGTTAACAATACGAGGCTGATCGACTAAAATAATCTATTGCATGGTTCAATAACAAAATCCTTTTTATATCATTTCTTACTGGGTGCTAACTCAAATTTTGTTCCAAACAAAATACTACGTGTTTAATTAGGATTTGCACCTACTTAATGCTAATTATATACAATCCCTTCAATAATCACGTCATTAATAAATGCTATAAAACTTGATTTTATTCTATTTTTATCTAACATTATGATATGCTCATTCTCATGTTTGTCTTAGTTTTAGAGATTCTCACTTACTGGGCTTCAAACTTATCAAAATAGCATACCTTCACTCCAATTTGTTAAATCTCTCTTTTGACGTGGTACAAGAGATATGGTTTTATTTCTTAATACCCTATAAACAAAAACCTTGTAACAATCTTTGGTTGGGTTCTTCTTTACAGGTGAAATAAAGGTCTCTATTTCACTATTTAGTACTTAGTTTATATAAATGTATATACTTCTCTATGATTTTTTAGTGTTAATCACCTTAATATGTTCCAATGTATTTCTTTTTAGAGTTTATTAATCTATATACTGCATCTTAAGATCAAATAGTCAAAATACTGCATGACCTAGAAACATTTTGATTTATTTTTATGCATATTATGTAATAGAAACCCTCGTATGGTTATGTAAATTAAAAAATAACATTATTCTACAATATACTACTTCCATAATTAAACATGTTTAATTTGTTTTTTAGGATTAAAAGTGTATTTGGAATCATGTCATTTTTATCATAACATAACTTGAACCCTAAGCTTTTTAGCATTCAATTTTAATCATGACGTTTTCAAAACTTTCAGAATAGATGCTAAGTAGATGGAAGATTAAATATAATTAAACTTTCTCTTGTTAAGTGCTATGTCATCGCTATTATGATATTTTTGTTATTTTTAAAAAATCAATTAGTATGACACGTGAAAGTGAGGCTGACAAATGATTTAAAAATTTTAATATTTTTAATCAATTTGCTTCCGCTATATCTTAATTACATTAGTTAATTTTTTTAACTAAAATCCTAATCTAAACTAATTCCCAAGTTATTGTGAAATTCTAATTGAACCCAGCCCCCTCTCCTCTCTCTGGTTTAGCTTATTATATTGAATTTGAATTATTGTTTATGAGACTATCGATGGTATGGAGTCATTGTTAATTCTCAGTTTAGGGTTCTTATAGAGTAGTAAAACCGTGGATTCAACATTTTTTATAGAGTCTTCTTTTAAAAGAAAAATCTTTGGGTATAGTGCAATTAGTTATTTTTTTCCACCAGAGGAATCCCAAAAAGATTAAAAATCGTTGTGGCAATTGGGTTGATAATTGGTATGACATTGTCGTTCTGGCTAGATTGATATTCTTTTTCTATAAAATTGAATTTGAAGGAAAAGATGCAGTCATTTCATTAAAGCCATATGCAGAAGAGAGATACTAGATAGAGAAGAATGACATTAAGATGTGGATGGATGATAATGATTTTATGAACCTATCTTATATTTCAGAGAAACTTTTGAGTTTATGAAAAAGTTATCAAGCAAGAATGGGGCCATATGTACACTAAACTAGATGTGATTTTTATGGAATTGATTATTACTTAGGAAGGACTGGTTGATAAGGCAAAGGAGTTTGCAATTAGAGGGATGAATGTTTCATAGCAGGTAATTGCTAACAGTGTATTTGTTTTGGGTGCCAGTGTTAAACTCATATTCTTAATTGGAAATTCCATTATCTCTGGTGTAGTTGAGGTTTTTAACTTTTTTTTTTCATATTCAATAATATTTTTCTGGCTTCTATACTATCTAATAATCTTAAAATTTGATGGGGTAATTGAACAAGTGATATGTATGCTCCTGGTTCCAATATCAATAAGGACCATTAAAGTTCTTGATAACATTGTTTATAGAGTTTTCTTTGCTACAACTAAGATTGCACTCTTTCAAAGATGTCTTTTCTTTTAGATTCAATTATAGTTTCACAATAATTTGAGAATTAGTTTATTGATTTAAATAAGTTAGATTGAAGATTTTAGTAAAAAAAACTTAATTAATATAAGTAAGATACAAAATAATTAAGCAAGTAAGATACAAAATAATTAAGTTAATTAAAATATTAATAATTTCAACTTTTTTAAATCAATTAGTAGGCCTCATTATACCATGTGGCATACATTTAGTAGTTAAACATACTAGTTAATTTTAAAAATAATATAAAATACCATGTCAATGATGACATGGTACTTAATAAATGGAAGTTTAACTTTATTTAGTTCTTAATCCACTTGAGATCTATTTTGAACGTTTTAAAAATGTTAGGGTTGAAAGTGAACGCTCTGAGACTTTACGGTTGTAGTTATATTCTAATAAAAATAATAGGGTTCAAAAAAAACTTTTAGCCTAACTGTCTTACTAAAAAACATTTGATAAGTGTAACAACCCCTATACAGAATCTACAACCACTCACATATAGGGCAACCAAATTCCTGTACAAACAATCATGACATACATTTCTATTTATTTATAGGGACTGTTATCACACATTTGTCTATTTAATACTGTATATATACATATACATATTACAAAATTTCATATCACTTTTCTCATTTAAGAGTAGTATTGCATCTTTGCATTCACATGATAGTCTAAAAGCAATATTACCTATAACTTAAATTCTTAGTTACAAACTGTTATATATACAATCATCTTTATTAAAAAAAGATACAATCTAAAAGTACATTTACTATTAACAGTTGGCCTTGGTCCTTGTAGATGATCCTTGTACCTCACTCCTATTACTTGGACCTACACGGATTAACACTCATGCTAAGCTTGAAATATTAGTAGAAAAATACTTAGTTTGGATAACTACTCACAGTAGTCATTTGCCAAGCAAACATATTCATAAATATCACAAAATGTATAAATAGTGAAGAAATAAATAATCAAGGTACATAATGCAAATATGCTTCAATGTATAATTTATATATTGTAAATTCACATTTGTAAGCCAAATATTGATATTCAATGCTCATTAATACAAATTATTAAGACAACTACTCATCATTATAAATCATCAATACAATCAGTACAAATGCTCATCAAGACTAATTATTCATGTTGACACGTTGTATTTCTTATTTATAATTGTTTAATTTACTTTCTGTTTTAGGCCTGCACATTCCCACGGGTATGGATAATGGGAACTGTAGATATCCGAAGATATTGAACTATATATACCTGAAAGTATCGAACTATAGATATCCAAAGGCATCAAAATGTAGAGACACTATAGTCTTGAAATAAAGACATAATTAGTGTCAAACTGTAACAGCTACACTGTAATCGTATAGGCATGCCTATTTATCTATCACCAACATAATGAAGCAGGCACTATAACATTTTCCTTTAATCATTTGCCAATTTCATAATTTATATATTAACAAATTATATGATATTCATTTGAAATCATGAAATCGGTATTTGAGTTAATACATGCAAGTCATAACTTACCACCATTTGAAGGGTATCAAAATCACACTTGTATAATCATACTATACATATATAAGCAATAAATATGCATATAATCATCTATATTCTTGTAAATTTCCTTTAGCATACATTATGTTCAATATCAAATTTCAATGTTTGATCACCCAATTCACATATGGCGAGTCATATTTCATTTATTTCTATGTGTTTTCAAAGTTTCATAAAAATCCAAAAAGGTTCAAATATGATTCGCTAAAAATCGAAAATGGAAACAAACTCAAAATAGTGTAAGTTCCTTCCCGTTGTGTCCCCTGCCCAAAATTCATATCTCCACTTGTTCCAAAATTTTCACATGAAAAAAGTTCAAATTAGGTTTTGAAGTCTTCTAGTTATTTTTCTATATTTCTAGTTTCCATAACATCAAAAAGCAAGCTATTTTGACTTCTAAATCATGATATATGTACCAAACATCACATGCTGCTCCAAAATAGAAGCAACATCAGATCACCATTTTTAATCTCAAATCAAGTTTTATTAAGCCATAATTAGGTCCGAGTATCTTCTATAGATTTTTATTACTATGTCTTAAGTTTCATTTACAATTAAAATTATAGCCAAAATATCGAGACTAGTTTAAGTGAACGCTAGACATAATTCCACTACACATTACTCTCTTATCATACTCAACCAATTCCATGCAAAGTAACACCAAAACACCATTTTGGCAACTATTTCACATCAAAATGAATCTTTGTATCCATTCAAACATACACAAACAAAAATTAAACTGAATATAGTCTCAAACCTTGAAATCGAGCAACTAGCTCCTCTAGTACTTTTCCTTCTCTTCTCCTTTAGCTTTGCTTGATTCACCAACTAGAACCACCATAAATACATATCTCAATCTCAATCCCAACCTTATAATTCTAGCTTTTCATGAGAAAATCAAGAAAAGATAAAGATGAAGAGAAAAACTACTAACTTGTACCTTGATTTCTACCTAGGATTAATTTGATTCCTTACATGCAAAATGGTGTGATAAAGAAGATGAAATAGAGAGAAAATGAGAAGAGGAAAATTTGACATTCAAAACCTTAAATGTATGTCCATCTCTTCTCTCTTAAATGTCCATTTCATGACACACATGCTTCAATCCTATTGGATTTACATGCTTTGATCCTATTACACATGCTTTAATCCAATTGGTCAATGTGTTAACTTTAGGAAAATTGCACTTTTGGTCCTTCTTCTTCCTTTAATTCCCATATTAGCATATACACATTGCCATATAATCTCATCAATTAATTTCATTCTTATCCATATTTCATATCTAAGTATGCATGCCCATGCCCAAATGAACAAATTACCAATTTATCCATGCCTTTTACATTAAATACCATTATGTCCCTTATTATGCTTAGATGCACTTAATTATTTATGTTCACTTCATAATATACCCTAAACTTGCTATAGTACTTCTAGGGTATATGTTGGGGCCTTACAATAGGAATGAAATAATCCTTGAACTTTAAGTACGTGGATGACATCATGTGATTTGCACATAATTCTTGTAATTTACCTTAGAGTCAAGTCCAATTTGAATCATGTCACCCGAACTTGAGCCCAATCAAGATTCTGTAGTTTGAAGCTTGCCCAAAACCCCATCTTAACCGACTTTAACTTTTCAATCTAACCCAACAATCATATTTAATCTTTGCTGTTGAAACCTTGATGCCAATCTCTAACCCAATAAGAATTAGAATCCAAAGCGTAAAAGTAGGATGAAAACTCTAGAAAGATCTAAAGGGATTGATTACTTAAAGAAAGAGAGGCAGGAATGTGAAATATTCCAACTTATTCTAAAACTTTCCAAGGTTCACTTAAGGAAATCGCCAGAGAATGGTTAAAGAAAGCAGGAAGAGTTTGAATAATATTGCTAATTTGAGGACTAGGGCTTGGTGATTTTGACATGGGTTTAGTAAAATGTTGCATCTTAAATCAAAATGAGTGAGATTAGTATCTGAGGCTAAGGAAAGAATTTAACGAAACCAAAGATTGAAGAGAAACAAAAAAACAAGAATGAAGAAGAAGAAAAAGGACCGACAACAACTAGAGAAGAGAAGAGCAAAACTCTCAGCCTTATTGAATATATATAGGATTAGGCTACATATACATATATGGTCAGGTGTTTTAAACGTGATTTACCAACGGAATTTTCTGTCGCTAATTTTCGTCGAAAATTTTAAATTTTATTATACCACCTTTAATTCTCGCTTTATTTACCATTGGAAACTTTTACCGTCCATCGCTAATTTTTGTCAAAAATTTTAAATTTTATACCGCCTTTAATTCTCGCTTTATTTACCGACGGAAGCTTATACCGGCCCTAAAGTCCGTCACTAATTTTGTCGGGACGGTTTTCTTCCATTTTTAGCGAAAAAATTAGAACCGTCAATAAACGAATTTTTTTCACGTCCATTTTTAGCGACGGAATTAGGTTTTCCGTCGCTAATATCAGTGTAATTACCAACAGAAGCTTTTATTGTCCCTAAAGTCTGTCGCTAATTTTGCCAGAACGGTATCCCTCCATTTTTAGCGACGAAAATTGGAACCGTCGCTAAACGAATTTTTTTCACGTCGATTTTAGTTACGGAAATAGGTTTTCCGTCGCTAATTTGTCATGCTTTATTTTCTGTTGGTAATTTTCTGTCGCTAATTCCTACTTTTCTTGTAGTGAAGCTAACAACCATATTCCACTGTAATTAAACTTGCCTTGCATCGTTTTTAAATTTTATTTGAATATTTTACATTTTATTTAAATTAAAATAATATTTTATATATTATGTAAATATATTTTATTTAATATTTTTATTTAATATATGTCCCTTTATTTTAATTTTACTTATAGTTTCTTATCAGTTATTATAAATAATTTTTACCAAATTAATAAGTATAATATTCTATAAAAATAAATTTTAATTCTACAATGTTAAATGTTATTTTAAATAGTGTTTTAGAATTTGTAACGAGTACAAAAAATATTAGCTCTATGATACATAATTATATTTTACTCAAAATTTTGAAATATTTAACTATAATTAAATTTTAAATCAATTTATATATTATGAATGTAAATTATTTACAATAAATAATCTATTATATAATTTATAATCAAATATTAACAAAATTAGTGCAGACATATAAATCAATAATTATCTTTTAAAATTTTGTAATTAATAAAAATATAAAATATCAATAATTTTTAATAGTAAATATAATATAAAAATATTATACAATAATTGAAGGTTTCAACTCTTTGGAAATATGCAAAAATTTTCATATTTGCTTCAGTTATCGAAATTTATACAATATTTATAGATGTAAGAAAAGATATCTAAGAATTACCAAAATATTATGTTGTAAACTTAAAAGATTTACTTTAAAAAGTTTAATACACTTCTTATCATGTATAAAAGAATAATTATCATAACCGTTGAAATATGTGAAGATAATATTTGAAATTAATTTAAGTTCTTATCAATGGATGCTATTTACTTTTTGAATGTGATGTTATGATTTTATTTTTCTTTCTAAAAGTTAAAGTAAATGAATCAATATGCTAAGGGCAGCAAAACCACATCCATAAGTTACAATATATGAAAGCAAACAAACTAGCTTTTGGCATGGCTTATAAAATAAACTTGGAAAAGCCACCACCACCATTGCCTATGAAACTAAAAGCTACACCTTACGTAAAGGGATACAACATCGACGTTGTTTGTGGAGAATACAAACTTAAAGTTCTTGGTATTATGAGAAATAAACTAGACAACTTAAAGAGTGTGAGAAACTTACCAAATGGATGCAAGATCATGACTTATCTCTAGCTAACATTACTAAGAAAAATATGCTCTTTAATCCACCTAAAAGTATTTTAACAAATCATTTGGATGTCCTATTTAGATTCTCCTTAGTACAAATAAAAGCAACTTCAATAGGTGACTATTGACTAAGCTAGTGGTAAGAGTAAGCAGATAATTCTTATGAGCATCACTTTATCCTACAACGTCTACTTGCTCAAAATTGTTTGAATTGGTTTAAGTTCTATTAGAAGTATGTTTGAGCCCCCTTTAAGATCAGAACTCTCTGTTATGTTAAAACTTGCCAACATCAAGCAATATTAAAACTAGTAGACTTAGTTAATCATTTGGCGAGTATGAGTCCTCTGATTCTCATAAAAAGGCCTTAGCACAAGTCCTGGATATTGAGCTTTATTTATTGAAATACTCTTGTATTCCTTTTCTCACATATAATATAAGTTCAATAACTAAACACTATCTTGAGCAAGGTATTATCTCCTTCATGTATGAACTTTGTATGCATCGCCCAAAGGATAACTTGTGCCTAGTTATTTCCAGACCAGTGTAGTCTACATTTGCTGCAAGAATAGTTCCAGAAGCTAATAACATAATGACAGTTAACTAGGAGATGATCTTGAGATTCTAAATCCTAAATTCAAAGCTTAAAGAGGTTATTATGCAATTCCATACCCTTTACTCTATGCATGATTCAGAGTTTTTACTTAATAACAGTCTACAAATTGAATGAGGTTTTAGGAGAGTTATTATTAAACCATACTAGCCTTTTCTATGGGACTTTTTTCATATGAGTCCTGAGCATTTCAAATATAGTTTGTTGGTAAATTGTTTTGAGACATGTCTTTTCTAGGAGATTCTGTTCTTCTCTTCTAAACTAAGCTTACAGGTGGGAGCATTCGTCATTATGGTTTCAAAACCTCGATACCTATATTACGATTTTCCTTCCATTATGAATTCTTCCACTTAGGTAAAAGTGAAATAATTCCCTTTTAAGCTTTCCAATCTTTATAGCTTGAAGAGTGTCCAAGATGGTTCAAATTATCGAACCAAAACCAGATATGTGTATTATTGTCAATCTTTATATACGTTAATAGGAGGCTTGACCATTTGTCAAATAGGAGCATTGAATCAGTAAAGATCTTGATCGAGTATGAATTAACACCACTCAACAATAACAATAAATGATTAACAAATGAGTGTTAGAAGAACTCTAAATTTTTACATCTTTGTTAGAACTTAAACTCCCTATAGTTATTAGTCTTTTGAGTAAGGAGCCTAGTAAGAACTTCTATATACATCAAGAATAAGTTATGAAATAAAAGATCCCTTTGTTTAAGCCCTCTAGCTCTTTGAAAGTAGTTTGTAAGTTCACCATTGACAATAATTGCAACAAAGTAGTAGAGAAGCATTAGTCAATCTAATTAATAAAGCAGCTAGGAAAGTCAAATGCCTTCCAAGATAAAGTTCCAAATCAACAAATCAAAGGCTTTATAAAATTCTATCTGTAAAGCACAATTAGTCAAGATCTTTTTACTTTTGTAATCCTTGAATAACTCCTATAATATTAATAAGTTGTCACCTATGCTCCTCCCTTGGATAAAAGCTCTTTGTGTAGAGCTAATGATTATTTTGAGAGCAACCTTCAACCTTTCAGCATGTAGCCTGAAAATTACCCTATAAATTACATTGCAATAGGAAATTGATCTATAATCATAAAGTGTACTTGCATTCAATTTCTTTAGAATGAGACATACAAAGGATTTGCTGAGTTACCTGAGCATTTTACCACTATCAAGGAATTAAAGGATGACTTTAGTGATCATGTTACCTGTTAGGCTCTAGTATTTATAATAAAAGAATTTAGGACATTTATACTAGGCTCTTTATCAATATTGATCTAAAATAATACTTGTTTTATTTCTTCATCATTGAAAGGCTCAAATACCTCCTCATTTTGTTGTTGAGTGATATAATTAGAAACGAATTCATTTAGTACCTGTATATTTAAGCACTGCTATTAGAATTACCTATTATGTTCTTGAAGTGGTTAAATGCCAATTCATTAATCTTCTCTTGGTCTTTAATGCTTTCCCCATTTGGATTTTCCAAGGATCAAATTTTGTTTGAGTCCTTTATATTTATAATGGCATTATAGAAGAAGCTAGTGCTTTTATCATCATCCTTAAGTCATAGAGTTCTATTCTTTTGTTTAATCTTAATAGTGAATAATAATTCTTTAGAGTTTTATTGTAGTTATTTAAATCTTCAATTTTTTTACTCTTAGCTTTGCATTTTTATGTGTGAGGTAAAGTTCATACAATGTAGAGACAAGCTTCTCACTTTCCGTATTAATGCTAAAGTTTGTATTATTGACCTTTTCCAAATGGAGTTTTTTAAGCTCTTCCTTCAATGTATGGAGTTTCCTAGTTAGGATTAAAACCCTTTCACTTCCATACCTAAGCCTTTCTTGATAACCTCTTAAAACCCTTTATGTTCACCATTAGGTTATTGAGCCTAAAATGAACTATTTTCCTTTTTTTCTTAACTTCAGAAGAACCTTGATACGTGAGTAATTTAAGCATAAAGGAAAACTAGATAAAGCTCTACCCCTACTGAACGTTGAAAGCCATTAAGGATTGGCCACATCTCTATCCAAATTTTTTCCTTATAAGCTAGCTTTCCCCATGTTTATTATTCCAAGTAAAGTAAGTTCCTTCATATTTTAGGTCTGATAGATTAGCATCAATGATGCAATTAACAATATCTCCATTCTTTGCTTTAATAATTATCTAGCCCCCTTACACCTCTTATACCAGTGTAATACTATTGAAACCCCCTAGGGCAATTTAAGTTTAGTTAATAGAGTTTCTTAGACTTTAAATGCTACTCCAAAGTGAGGACCTTTAGAACTTATGGTTAGCTCTATATATCAAAGTAACTCCAATATTTCCAGATCATATATTTGCACTAACCAATAGATGAATCATTTCGTCATTGATTATGGTTTTTTGAATCTTGAAGATCTTCAGGTTAAAAGCTACAAGAATTCTTCCATTAAGACATGCTTAATTGTTTGTAGTTATTGTCCATTCCTTATCAAACATCTTAAAGCACTTTTGATCTTCCTTTTCTTTACCCTATTTTCCAAAAGTCCAACAATTTAGAGTTTTCTGACAATAAATAATCTTCAACTATTTATTATTTTTAGGGTAATTCATGCTTTTGACATTCCAGGCAATAATCATTAATGAGAGCTAAGGTTTGAGGCCATTTTCTCTGTTATTTTCTTTATGTTTTCCTCATGGTTATGGTACTTGAATTATTTTAAAGCTCCTTTAATTCTCAACTAAAGGCCTCTCTCCTTTTTACCCTAATTCTCTATTAGGGGTTAAAGAATAAAGGATAACAATTTCTTACCTAGTGGCCTCTCTTCTCCTTATTCATTGTGGTGGGTATCAATAATGAGATTATCATCTATTTACTTTTTCTCTTCCATAACTCTATAAGTACTGACATTTTCTTTTGGAGGTGTTATTTCTTTATCAGCTTATGTTATCTCCTTTTATTGGTCTTTTGCTTCCTCAAGTCTTACCATTGTTTGCGTGGAGCAGATAATAGTTTCTACCACCTTTTTATTATATTCCCCATTATCCAGTCTCTTTATAGGGTTTGCCTTTTTCTCATTCTTTCGAGTATCTTGAGTGTCCCTTCTTTTATTTTCATTTATAGCTAATTTAGATATATCATCAAGGTTAAGAATCATACCTTGTGGGCTTCATATCTACTTTCCTTGTCTAGGATTAGGCTTCCATTAAATGAGAGTTTAGCTTATGATTCCAACAACCCCCTTGCTTGTTCAGTCTCATCACCTTCAATGTATCAGGTAGCTTTTAACTACCCACTTCTATACAAATTCTTGCATATCCAATTCTTCTTAAGCTAGTTGTGTTTTTATCTAGGCATAAATACCTACATATGGAGCTTACTAGATTACTCAATCTAGTAGTTGACCAATATTTAAAAGGAATATTGTGGAGATTAATCCATATATGCAAATTTCTTATATTATTTTTATTTAAGGACATCTTTGGTTTTCATCAATAGGGCTTTACCTTGAATGTGACAAGACTTCATTTCCAATATTCTAAGCATGCTCTTCTCATTATCAAACCTGAAGATGAAGTAGTAACCTTCATTAATGAGTATTCTCTAAACTATTTCGTCCTCAGTTGGCTTCAAAACATTTGAGTACTAGGGAGAAAGGAAGCTTCTTTCCTATGAAGGAACCTACAAGGGATGATTTCCATCTTATGACCCCAACTTTTAGCACTTCTAAAGGTGGAAAAACTATGGAATCCTATCCATGACCTTGATTGGGTAAATATTTTAGATTGTCTTGTTAAACTTGATCACTTATGACTTGTTTCCTAGATTTCTTCAAAGATATCGTATGGAAGTAATTAGCTTCTTTAAGGGTGGAAAGTCTAACGCGGATGGAAGTCTTGACTCTTATGACAAGTTAGGCTCTACAAGAAGCCTAGGATTAGGCTATGCAAACTTGCCATTTGAAGGTTTTGGAGTTGAAGTTGAGTTTGGGGTCTACTCTAAAATCAAGAATGCATTTAAGGCCATGGTAATAGGATTTGGAGGAGCTAAAGCACCTATAGTTGTGGTCTTTTGTAATAATGGTATATAAATGTTCTTGTTGATTGGTTTGATAAAGCCTAGAGGAGACTTTGGGGCAGAAAAGCATGAATCCTGCATCTGTTGTAAGGTAAAAGGGGAAACATGCCTAAATCACGACATTTTGGTGAAGGTAGAGGCCTAAACAAGAAGGTTCTGCTCTATTATCTTAAAAGGTAACTGATTTTTGAAATGTATAATAGTTAGAAAGGGAAGCAACTCTAACGAGAAAGGTGGGCTAGATTTTACTCTCTCACGTCGACTCTATCTCTATGTTTTAATTATTACAATAAAAATTTAATATTTTGTAATCTTAAAATTAAACTCACCTTTTAATAATACATATATGTAAACAAATAGTTACTTTAATGTTATCATAAGAATACATGTTAGCTAAATATGATAACTTTCTTATAAGTATAAATAAAAATACTTTATCTCATAGTTTACTTTTATAATATATGTTAAATATTTATTAAAATAATAATTACTTTGACTACAATTTATTATACATGCTTGTTTTTATAATAAGGATTACTTTTACATTCATTTAGACATGGATACATTCCTAAAGTAGTAGATGTGGCACAATGCATTCCGTAAAATGCATGGTTTGTCATTGAGAGATAGCTCTCATGGAACAAGTCAACTAGTAAGAGTAACAATTAATGGGTGCTTATTGAATACAATTTTAAGTTTCCAATTCCTGGGCTATGCCACCTTTCGTAAAGTGTCTGGTTTGGGATTAGGAGATGGCTCTCACCGGAAGAAATTAAAGAACTAGTCAATAACTAAGAGTGACAATTAATGGGTACTTACGGAATGCAAATTTTAAGTTTCCAGGGCTATGCCACCTTAAGAATAAAGCAATCACAATTTTCTTCTTCATTATTTATAAGTGAAGTGTTCTAATTCTAAAGATGAACCTAAAATTGAAGTGAAATATAATTGAAACAAATATAAGTTTCACATTAATCTATCATCTTAAGATTTTATGTTGAAATGTAGTATTCTTAATTATGTGCGAGTTCATTTGAATATAATCCAATTTCTTTCCAAATATCGTTGAACCTTTTTGTTGATATCATAATTAAGTTAATTAAACTCAATGATTAGAAATACATGACTTTAAGTATGATAAACGATCATCAGGGATAAAATATAAATTACATTTATAAATAAAATTGTCCCCTATCAAAAGATTATAATAGAATAAAGTAAATTATGTTTAATGGTAATCTATTATATATCTTCGAACTTTTAGGTTAAAATATACTATCCTTGATTCTATATAAGCTAGTATTTGCTGACATGGATGTACCTCTCTTTATTATCATATATCCACTTATCCTTGACAAATTGTGTACGGCATGGAGAGCATCCGCCAAGAAAAGATGTCTCGTTTAGAATGGAATTTACCTTCTGATGAATTAACTGCTTCCATTTGGGAAGATATTCTTGTAGTCAAGGTGACAGTCGCCTCTATTGAGCACCAATCCAATATTATGAATAAACATACACAATCTCGTTTGACTTATTCAGAGAGGTAATATATTAATTCCAAGCATTGGAAAACTAACTAGCTATATAATATGAAACTGGATTGACTGAACCAATAATATCACATATTACTTTCTTTTTAAACACCATTCTCCAAATTATGAAATTGAATACCATCCTGTCAGCTAATTAATTTATACTTTACAAGGTAGCAAACTGAATAATTAATTTGCAACTAGATAACTTCACAATTCATCGCCCAACTAAGAATTGAATCCAGTTAAGAGGTTCATTGAATTTGATAAACTTGGACATAATTTTGGATCAATGAAATCTGTGCCAGTAAGTTCTATGCTCATGTCCCCGCAAATCAGCATCTTTATCTTTCGTGGAGATGGTATGGGACCAGACATATATAATATATTGCTGTGGAAATAACTCAATTTGCTTTTAGTAAATGGAACTAATCGATAGGGCATTTCATATATAAGGTATGTTTTCATCGTGAGAAGGTACATACAATCATAACCCTAGCTTCTCCTTGCTTACAACGATCCCACCTTCACCAAAAGACTTACTTGAGCGTCGGAGGGGCCTCTCGGGACACAACCCCCGACGTGCCTTTCTTTGTTTTGCAGGGATCTCATCGCCGAAGTCACAACATAGAACAGTCGACTCATGAATCCAAACGGCAACGTACAATTCAGCCAGAATCCGACAGAACCAAGTTTGATATGGAATCCATCAAGCAAGTATTGTAGCATAGTACAATGTTACCTTTTACATGGCAAGTTTTTATCATTTCGAAACTGT
>JAOQMQ010000059.1:150115-163114 GCA_027563845.1 Erythroxylum subrotundum | reverse complement strand
GTCCCAATAATTAAATCAATAAGAGGAATAAAAAGGGATAATTAAAACATAAATATTAGACAAATATGCACTTATCAAGAACCCTTAGAAAGCTAAATTTATTAGATTCCAAAGGCCAAACTATCAAATGCCCTAAAGCAAAGGCAATATGGTAACAAGACCACTACATATGATGAACAAAAGCTAATCCATCACTAATAACAAGACCACGATAAAAAAAAGGAAGCTTTTCCGTAAAAACAAATGTTGGACAAACTCTAAATTAATTCTTAAACCCCTATAATCAACAAATGTAATATAAGAAAGTTGGAATTGTTCTCGTAAGAAATTCTAACCCACCAGTTGTTACAAAAGAAAATAATTAATAGAAAGGGGTTGTGAGATTTTGTAATAAAAAATGAAATAATAAAATGAGAGATTTAAATAAAACAAACCTTAGTTTATAGTTGCTTCCACTCTTTAAAACAACACAAAATATTTTATCAATCATATATTCGAAGCGATACTAAATATTGGTCTTTCCTTATGAATAATTAATTGAAAATATTTAATTTTATTAACTCTTATTGCTTGGCAGCCTTAGATATGATCCAAAATTTAATTAAACGATATCTTTAATAAAAAGAAGATCATGGAAGTAAGATAACACAACATTTGCAATTTCATTTAATCTAGTTGAACGTTTTTTTTTTTCTTAAGAGTAATAATTTCTGATCCAACAAATTTAAACTCCTTGTTGCTATAAATGATTAAAAGAATTGAACTTTTACATATTAAAACTTTAATCTAATAAATGATTATTTTAATCAATAAACCAATCACACATATTAAAAATCAATAAAAATAATCATAAAATAGAAGCATAAAAAAGCAATCTAATATATGAAACTCTATAATAAGACACAATTATCTCTCAATCTTTAAAGTTCCAAAAGGGCTTCCACTTCCTTTAATCAAGAATGGAAAAACTTAGCCAACAACAGTCATTCTTATGACTAGCATCTAAAGAAACATAACACTAATGAATGGAGGAAAAAGAGAACTTTGAGATGTTGAAAAAATGTAGTTAAAAGATGGATGATTTGCTTCTTTACACCTTTGCTCTATTTGTAACCACTTAACCTCGTGCGAAAATCTTATTCATTGGATCCCCAAATTATAACTTCATTAATTTTCACCCAGGCCAAGAAAGGTTTAAATCATTTTTAACACATTTTTCCACTTATAGATTTGAAGTTTAAAAATTGCAATTTCTATTAGACGCCTACTGTTTTTGAAAATTTCAATAATTTGATCCAAATATGCAAAATAATCAAATCTCCTTAATCATTCTTGATTATTTGAAATTTCTCCTCCATTTGAATTTTTGAATTTGAATGAAAGCCCAATCTTTTTTTCAGTCAAAAACATCTTCAACTCTTATCCTGCAAAAATAAACAAAATTTTAAGTTTGAATATATTAAGATAAGAATATGGAAGATTTTGAATGTTATAAATAAGGCAAAATTATGACACGTCAATATAATAAAAGAAGCAATCATAAGTTAGTCCAATAAGCAATCATCTCAAGAAATCCATCCAAGTATTGTAGTCCTGTTAGCGACAAGTTATTGAAAATGTTCTCATAATATTTCTAGCATCAACATTCATTTTTCAAGAAGAAATATCACAAAAAAGAGGTATTTTTGTAGTGTCTACCCAAACTTTTATGCTTGGACTTTGACCCAAAGCCCTGTTAAATCTAAGGAGAGTAGTCCAAAGTCTGATCAAATCCAGTTCGATAAAGCTTTATTTTCAAATTTTAAAATTTGAAAACATTTTTTCACTGAAATTTTCAAGCTTCGAGTGAGCCGTGATTTCACTATTGTCCAACTTAACCTAAAGTCTAAAATTTTTATAAAAAAAAAAAACTCAAGTCTAGCCTAAAATTCGATCAATTCATACTGAACTCATTAATTTCGGGTCAGACCGGCCCCAAAATGCCATCCCTAATATTAAATTGATAGATTTGTTACAAAAATCGGTGCTTTGGTACTCTACAAAGGATCAATAATCTACTCATTTCAATTACTGGAATCATTCTCTCCTTTCAATCCAAATCTCATTTTAAGTCCTCCTTTCATCCTTTTGTCCAGCACATGTTTTAACATCTTTAAAATCTGTTAATGCTCTCTCTTGATTCTTTGGAAATTTCGGTTGTTTCAATGACCAAACATTTTCATTTCTCACACATAGATATATAATGTAAACAAATTTCATCTATCAAAAGTTCCATGACTTGTTAGTATAATATATATTGGCAAAAGTGCATTAACAATTTCGTTACTTAATAGATTGCTGCCACGAAATTGCAGAAACATCAAATGAGAGCTCTGTTAGTGAAAATAGCAATAATTAAATTGAAACGACTTATATGAAATACAAGCTGTCGTGAAAAATTATTGTCCTAAGTCGAAAATTTCCTCTCTATGATGCAGTAGGATAATGAGATCCGATTTTAGAGTTAACGCCTTTTTCACCAGCTTCGGTGCACTCCAAAGCGTAGAATAAGAACTGTCTTATTCTAGAAATTGTTCATCTGAAAAGAAAACTAAATACCAAATATGAGGTAATTTATGGTATTTACTATTTATGTTAAAATCTAGATGCACTCGTACACCCCACAAAATCCGTGTTTTATCAAATGAAAATTTAAGAATGGTAAAAGGGTCTCAATTCGACACGGCCGGTCCGATTAGGTCTAAAATTAATAAGCTCAATTCAAGTTGTTCAAGTTTGAATTTTGCAGTCTAATCCCAACTTTTTCTATATACCAAACGTTGTTTATTTTGTTTACGTTAGAGTATCTTACATTTACTAAATATTAAAAGGTTTATAAGGGTTAATTATTTAAATGACTAATTCTAGTCATTTTGACAATGTTTGACTCAAACCTAATTCTTGTTAATAAGCTCTACATTCTATCTATATTAAAATTTTTAATATGGTATCAGAGCAGATTTGGTTCGAATTATTAATTTCCTAGTTATCCGTCTGGATGTCCAGTCCGAGCGACCCGGTCCAGTTACTACTGCGTTTATTTCAATTAACAACTAGATGTTCAGTCTCAGTTGTACTTGAGGGGAGTATTAGACTATCCTATATTAACTAAACATGAAAATATTAAAAGGTTTATAAAGATCAACTATTCAAATGACTAGTTCTACTCATTTTGGTGATGGATGACTTAATCTCAATTCGTGTTAATAAGTTTTACACTTTATCCATATTAAAAATTCTAATATTTTATGGACAAAATGAAATTATTTTGTCTCCCACTACTATTATTTTTTTAAGGGTCGAAACTCTCTGTTTTTATCTGTTTCGGTTTGGTCCGAACCTCTTTTATATACAAAAAGCTGTTATTTTATTTGGTCAGGTTCAAATTTTTTTAAAAAAAAATTAATTTTAAATCATACTTGAACTTTTAAAAAAAAAAAGGTTTTGAGTCTAACTTAAGCTTGTATGTGCGACTAAGCCTAATTCAAAGTTTAAATTTTAAATAAAAATAAAATTATTTTTAATGTTTTAGGATTCAAACCCAATTATAAAATTTCAGCTCAAATTGGGCCCAACCCGATATATTTAGGATAAGTTATTTACTTTGTTCGCTATTGCTATATGTGCAGTAATTGAATCCCATGAGCGTGGATCTGGTAACTGTGGTGACCATTGACCGGAAATCTTGGGTCAAAGAGATTGTAACAATTGGGCCAACAAAATAGGAAAAGAAAGAAGAAAATAACCCAAAAAAAGAAGGCAAAAAGAGGATAGTATTGAGCTCGTGCAAGCCCAAGGCCTGCAAATATATTTCTTTTTGGGCCTAATATAGCCCAATCGAGCTTCAGTTCAATAAAACTTGTTTGAGTTCGAGCCCAACGACATGATTTAGGCTTGATTGAATGTCGAGTTAGGCCCGAATTGAGATAAAAAAAATTTTTGGGTCAATAAGTAAACTAAATGAGTAAAAATTGGTGGATTATAGATGAAAAAAGGTCTTTTTTAATATATTGAAATGGATTATTTTGTGTTGAAAATTAAGTCCCAAAATATAGTTACTTGTGCAAAAAACATATGAAAGAGACCTTGAGAAAGGAAAAGATTGTCAACCATACCTTGTCTTTATCTCTACTTTTACCTTTTTCTAATAGAAGAGAATCTTTGACTACAAAGAAATCTATTTTGAAAGTCAAAAGTTAATCACTGTGCTTAAAGTAATTTTTATCCTAAGTATGGGAAAAAAATTAATTGGTAATGATATTATATATATTTCACATTAAATTTAGGTTGTTGTGGAGTACTTTACACGTAGGTTTGATAATAAGTTGAACCAGTTCGAATTCACTTAGACTGAGTCTGACTTAAAATTTTACCATCATGCTTGAGTTTTTAAGTTGACGTAAAATTTGATCGAATTCGATCAAATATGTTAAAAATTAAAATTTTTGATTCTTAGATCAAACTAGATCGACTAGTTTGAGTTTGAGTTTAGCCCACAATCTCAAATTTTTTATATAAAAATTCGAACTCATCTTGAAATATGGATTAACTTAAATTTGACTTTCTTTTTTTATCAGCAAGAGAAATACACGAAACTTTAATTTACTAGTCAGGGGAATGACACCCCTGAAATATCCTTTAACAGGATAGACAGATACCTCAAAGACGGGTTTTGAAACAAATGGATGCTACGTTCAAGAGAACTAGTATAGTTAGCTAGTAAATCCGCAGCTCTATTAACCTCACGATATATATGTTTAGTTTTCACGATCCATTCTCTGACTATTAAGTTATAAATGCCCAGGGCAGATAATTATACTGAATTTGCTGATTATCAGAAGATGATAATACGGTGATAACTATCACCGAGTCTTTTACTTCAATATGATGTGAGTTTAACTAAATCAAGTTGGAAAAACTTGAATTGAACCGAACCGGACTTGGCAAAAATTATCATTCCTTCTTCAATATTAAAAGTCAGTTTTTAGTTTTACCCTTCTTTGCTTAAACTCATAAAAATAAGGTAAAACAAAAAGACAGAAACTTGGTAAACTCACTCCTGACCTAATGATTTCCAAGACATATACATCCAAGAGACATGACAAATTAGTACGTGTTACGGTTTTACATTGGAATGCCTATGTCTTTGTAAGAAGCCAGGTCCTAAGATTCTCCCTTCTCTTGTGTTTCTATGTGTGTGTCAACTCCTTCTATGCCCTTGACAGTTTGTGCCTTGTGCCCACATTTCCACTACTGTTCCACTTTCTTCTTGTCTTTTTCTTTTCTGTCCCCTGGTTTTTTGAGAGCTTCATTTCACTAACTCTCATTTTGTTCTATACTTGGCTTTTACCAAAATTTTTCCTTGTCTCCTCTTTCCTCGGAAGACCCATTTCTTGGCTTTGTTTTATTTCCATTTTTCTTTTTTTTGTTGGTCAATTTCCATCTTCTTTGCTTGAGTGATTGGAGGGACTGAGTCAATCGGGTTGAAATTCTTTTAAAGTTTGTATCTTTTTTCTTTGTGGCATTTGACTTGGCGAGACAGAGGCTGAAGCTTACTTTCACTGACCTAAAGTTCATTGCTTTTACCCTTTTGGGCTCAAGGGTCTGTTGGCGTTGTGAGTTTTGGGTGTCTAGATTTGGGTAGCTATGGTGAGAAAACATGGATGGCAGCTACCAGCGCACACGTTTCAGGCATGTCAAAACTCTTATGCATTTGTGCTTGAACACATTTTCCAATTGTCAAGCAGTTCATGATTGTCTAGGGTTTGCAATTTCTATTGTTTTCTCTGCACTTTAGGATTCAACTATGTAGATTGCTCTGCAAATTTCTAAATTACCATATGCATCTTTTGTGTGTCCTTATGCTGTGATTTGTGCATCCTTTCCAGTTAGAAAGATGTTTCTAAGTTCTGGAATATGAAGCTTATGATTTTTTTGTAGACTTTTAGTAGCATACCGTTTTACCATGCAATGATTTGGTTTCTGAGAAATAGAGGACCATAGGAAGGAACTAGGATCGGGCGTGCAGGACTTTTAATTGATTGAGACGTTGCATATATTGGACTAGCGGGTGGACAAAGTTTCCTTATCTTTGTATCTCTTGCTTCATTTTGAAGTGATGTTGCAAGGAGTAGCTAGCAGAAACATTTCAAGTTGTTAGTAGTCCTTTGAGTTGTAAAATTGTAATTTATAAGTTTAGTGTTTCAAGTTGTTTAGATCTAACAGCTAAAAGAAATGCTGCGGGATCATGATGTTTTTCTTTCTTTTTTAACATCTATTTTGCGTCATTGGTTTGAACATGCAAGATTTTACCATTTTTGAACGGCCCATCTTAAAAAGTTGGGGGATTATATATGCCTTCTTTCAAGAGATTACAGTGATTTATGAAGCCCTAAGTTTGTTATTTCTTGCTAATCTTTATAGTCCACAAATAACTCCTTAAAAAGTGGGAATTTACTTCTTCTTGTTGGTTGTCTTTTACAATCAGCAGTCTACTATTTCTTCCATATTTCAAGTGGTCAAGAGCTTTTCCCCCTGTTTTCATGCAAAATAAGTAGTGAAGGAAAAGCCAACATGTACTAAGCTGGGTTGGTCTCATAAGACTTGCATTTTCTGATGTGTTCTTATTATTAGATTTATCAGAATCTGTTGCCGAATAGCATGAGTGACAAAATTGGAAGATGTAGTCTCCATGTTTCACTCAAGTTGATATCAAATTTTTGTCACCAAAATTGATATTTATATTTTGAAATAAGAAATTTCTATATTAACATTATGAAGCATATTTTGCTTGGACATTGAAACTATGCCAAAAGCTTGTCATCCATGACATACTTTTCTCTTTCACTAATGATATTCAAAGTCAACTTTGCTTGTCATTCATTATTAAATTAAAATAAACTGTTACATTATTGGCACATGAAACATGGCTCAGATAAATTGTAATTTTTTGATACTTCTGTTAGGATCTTTTTCAATTATTCCAAGTTATCATGTCTTGGCTGCTTCCATAATTCTTCATGCTAACTGAGCTTCAAATTTTGCCCCTTGTCTTTGACAGGTTGTTGCAATCACTGTGTTCTGCCTATTGGTCATTGCATTTTATGCTTTTTTTGCTCCTTTTCTTGGTCACCACATTTGGAAGTATGCTCTGATTGCTACTTACACTCCGGTGGTACGTTAACTTATTCGTTTTCTCTGTGTTTGAGGTTCTTTCTTGAGATATTGGGTCTGGTGGTTTTGGTTTTTTTTTTTATTTAGTATATTCTGGAACAGATAGAAAATAGCCTAATACCTCCGTGACAATGATAGTTGTTAGGGAACAAATTTCACGTTATACCATAGATGCAGAGTCATTTTGTAAAAGCGCCTCTTTTTGTGTTCTGTATAAAGAAAATATCATGCACAATAGTTTTTTTGCTTCATACTGTATTAATCCTCTTTTGTACTTCACTATTGTAGATTCTCCTTGTTTTCATTCTTTATGTGCGATGTACTGCAATTAACCCAGCGGATCCTGGCATAATGTCCAAATTCAATGGTGATGTGGAAACTAAACCCAATTTGAATAATGGGCTGTCAGCAAAGGATCTACCTAGCAAATTTGACGAGTCTGTTATTGATATGCATTCTTCCCCATCATCTGTTTCTCGAAGCTCATTACCTGCAGCCCATTCGGGTAGGAAAGGCCCAGGTGGAGACATTGAGAGAGTGGATGCAGTTTTGCAACCACCAACCCGAAGTTTATTTTTTAATATTGGAGGGATCTTTTGTGCTGTTTTTGTACATGAAGATTGTCGTAAACATGAACTGACGGCTGAACAGCCAGGAAATAGTGAAGATGCTTTGTTTTGTACGCTGTGTAATGCTGAGGTATGATCCAATAGTCTACATTTTGTGATAGTTACTTTCCTTTTCTCTACGTTCCCTGTCTCAGAACGATTCCTCAATTTTCATTACAATGTGATTTATCCATGGATTTTTCGTGATTGCTTATGCATGCAACTTTTTTTGCACGCTATTGAGGGTACTTATCCATCATTGTATAGACCTTTTTTTTTTTGGTATCAAGGGTCTAGATTTTGCCTGAGCTTCCTGGAGTTCTAGAGGAGGTCAATTTGTTTACTTTCCCTTCTATCAAATCTTGGTTTTTGAGATTCTGATTTATCTTGATCAATTCTCTTCTCTCTTTGGAAAAACAATTAAGGAAACCTGATAACCTCTCGTTATTTTCCAAAGGAGGGCCTTTAAAAAATGGCTCTGGTTTCACTTAGTAGAATGAAACCTCTGATATTTGCAGGTACGCAAGTTCAGCAAGCACTGCAGAAGTTGTGATAAATGTGTGGATGGTTTCGATCACCATTGCAGGGTATCTCTTCATTTCTAGTTTGGTATTCATTCATTTAGTGCATGCAAATACTTATCATACATGCAGCTTAAAGCTCAGATACTACATTTTATACCGGAACTGACTGTTATTATCATCTGGCTGCAGTGGCTTAATAACTGTGTCGGATACAAAAATTATGTGACTTTCATTTCGCTCATGGCAACTAGTCTTGTGTGGGTATGTGTTACTTTAGTATCTTATTCATGCGGTATTCTTCATCTGTGTTTGGTTGACAATAGCAAATGTTTTTGTCTCTCACACACTCTCTGCTGCTCTTGTTCTCCGATTCTACATGTGTCGTTTAGCTTGTGCTTGAAGCTGGAGTCGGTATTGCAGTTCTAGTGCGCTGCTTTATCAACAAGAAGAGCATGGATGCTGAAATTGTTGACACACTTGGGAATGGTTTCTCTCGAGCTCCTTTTGCAACAGTTGTGGTACATCTACGAGAAATTCCCTAGACCAAGCTTAGCTGTTATCTTTCATTTTTAAAAATCAGCTTGAGTATTTTGTGATGTTCAATCTCTATATTCAGGCTTTATGTACTGCAGTTTCAATCCTGGCCTGTATACCTTTGGGTGAACTCTTCTTTTTCCACATGATATTGATCAGAAAGGTTAGTGTCTGAGAGGCTTTGCTTTGGGCACTATTTTGTTGTTATATTGCTCATTTGGTTGTTGAGAAGAAGTGTGATAACTTTATATTTGGAATATTTTAACTGCTTTTCGATGTTAAATGGAAATTTTTAATTTTTTTGGCAATTAAATGGTGGATGAAGGAGTGTGTTTGCAAACTCTGGAAAGGTCATCATTTCATTGGAAATATCTTATTTTCTGTTATCTTGATAGATAATTTAGTTGGTTACGGGAGATACAGAGTTTTCATAGATCAAAGTTCGGACAACATGATTTATCGCATCTAAGGTGATATCACTGTTAAGCGCTAGACTTTTGAAGCCTGATTGCCCTTTTACTCTTCTGTCTTGTATTGTAACTTGTTCTTCTAAATTGAGAAAATAGCAATAGATGCAGTTGTTATTTTCTTGAAGTTTTTCCATTCTTTTGCTGAACTAGGGTATTACAACCTATGAGTATGTTGTGGCGATGAGAGCAATGAGTGAGGCACCCGCTGATGAGGAGCTACCAAATTTGCTATACTCTCCAACGGGATCTGCTACGACTGGCTTCAGCGGAGGAAGCTCTCTTGGTCTGCAGTACAAGGGTGCTTGGTGTACACCTCCTAGAGTATTTGTGGATTATGAGGTATCATCCTGTGAATGCTTTGTTACTCTTTGTACATCTCTTGATATATTCAACATAAGTTCTACCGTAATTGCATAGATTTCGGATGTAGATCTGCGATCCACTTAGAATGATTTAGATGAGTTGTAATAGAAAGAGTATTTGATTGTGAATAGCTGATGAGAAGGACATTATAAAACTTTGAATTCTTTTGGGATTCACGTGATACCTTTCAACATCTGTTCATATTTAATGAAACTGTGACGAAATTACTCTTTTGAAACCGTAAATTTGGTTCCATACAAACCTTAAGGACTTCCCAAGTGATGACACGTACTCAGTTTGGACACACATCATACTTTTTAACTTTTAGGTTTTTAACATATCTTTTGACTTTGTTTTCATCTTTTGGCTGTTGTCTCTCTCACACACAATTTTCAGTTTCTTATTTCTCTTGGAACCTTATAATGGCACTAGAAAGATGTCTACTTTGTGCTTAGCAGTACTAGAACCATGGGCTAGAAACTTCAGCTCGACTTGCACTCACATCGGTTTTAAGCAAACAGAGGTCTTTACTTCTGTGTTGACTCATCATTATACTTTTATTGATCTTTGAAATATAAGTAAAGTTCATCTGTGAGGTGTAAAACAAGCTTACTTTATGTGTACCAGAGATGCAGCTGGTAGTTTGGTAGGCAGAGATCCTTGTCTTCTATCAACTGGAATGGCTGCAGAGTATGGAGTTTTAATCCATAACCTTTAAGAATGAGCTAGCGAAGCTCTTACGTTTTGGCATCAATAACTTTTCTTCCTAATCTACTTTAATAATATCTTAAAAATTATGAAGATTGAGAGATTTAATGGTTAACAGGTGCCATTTATCCATGGCATTGTTTGGTTTTACTGTAAATTTCATGAGACAACAACAAATAATTTTCTGGAAAGGGCTTATACCTTGTATGGATGTATGAAACATGCCCTTTTTTTGTCTGTATCAGGACGAAGTTATTCCTCACCTGGAGCCTGGGATGGTACCTTCTACTGTTGATCCTGATGCGGCTGGAGGTGCTGAAAGAGGGAACAAGGTACCCAAGAGGCCTGTTCGAATTAGTGCTTGGAGACTTGCAAAATTAGATTCCACTGAAGCCATGAGGGCAGCAGCCAAAGCCCGGGCATCTTCATCTGTTCTAAAACCAGTTGACAATCGGCATTTGCCAGATCCTGAATACACTTCTAGCGGAAACATGAGTGTCAGAAGTAGTGTGAGTACTGATAAGGGGCTAAACAAAGAGATGAAGAATGAGCTGAGGTCATCTCAGCTAGGTAGCTCATTTGCTCCAAGCCAAGGTAGCCGGGATGGGTATGAAACTGGGACTCAGAGTGTTAGTAGCTTCAGTAGCCCAAGCCACATTCATGAGTCACTTGCACTTGGCCCTCTACCACAGAGTCACAGTTTGGGACGTATCAATCCAACATTAGTCTCTGGCTTTGTTGCTGATAAGCCTTTATCTTCTAAGCCAGCTGTTTCCCATGTTAACAACCCATTACCACATCATATGTCAGGGTTTGATGAAAGGATCATGCAGAAGGGAAGTAGCAGCGATCCTTTATTCTTATCAGCACCAGCTACTTCTCTTCTTAGAGATTTTAAGAGGACATCTGTTGTTTGGGACCAGGATGCTGGCAGGTATGTATCTGTTCCTGTGTCAGCATCTGAAGCTAACAACAGATCAACAATGCAGATAGGGCTGCCAAAATCTACGGCTCCGATGAACAATCCTAGTAGAAAACCAGCGATTCCATTGCAAGAGCCCTCTTCTTCTGCAGCAAAGCCTTCAGAGCAGCAAGCGGAGAGGCTTATGTACACAGGGGACTCCATTTTCTATGGTGGCCCTCTTTTGAGTGTCCCATTTAGAGATGGCTTGAGAAATGACGGAGGTTCTGGCTCGAGAGAGAGCAAACAAAGGTTGATGCTCAACTTGCCTCGTGAGTCTAAATTCAAAAGAGATTCAACTTCAAATCAACTCCCTGTGTTTGTCCCTGGGGGTTATGAGCACAACTCAACTTCTGGGTCGTAGAGTTAAGCTATAATACCGACAGGAATCAAACGGCTTCCACCGAATTACTTGAGTGAGCTCTGAAAGGCAAGCTTGAAGAGGAAATCTCTTGTGGAAATTGCTCAACCTCGGAATGTTGCAGTTTTGAAGTTTTATCAATCCAGCTGTGTGGAGAGTGCTGTTCTTCGGTTTACTTCATGATTTAAAATGTGGTCAGGTGAAAGATTGCAAAATGCGAAGTTGTCTGAAGAACTTGTTTCTCTCAGCAAATTGTGGTAGAAGGGGTTTGCTGTAGGATTCTGTTAACTGGGTGCTGTTCATTCGGATTCATTAATGAGTTTATGAAGAACAGCATTCAGTTTCTTCTTCCACACTATTGTTTTCTTCTGAGGTAGCATTATTCTATAAAACTTGTGCTTGTCTTCATCATCAAAGCTATGCGTTTTGACTGTCTCAAGCTCCAAATAACAACACAAGTGTTTACCTTGTTGAGACCAGAACTCTGAACTTGATCTAGTTGCATGTAGTCACAAGCTTCGTTGCCTGCCAACAAAGATAATTCTCATAAACTTGAGTGATCTTATTGACCACAGTTTGATACAATGCACTCACAATAAGAGCTATGAAATCGTCACAGCTTCATGGTTTAATATGTATATTCCAATATGGTCGTTTCTCACTACCTTCTGACCCGTGAAACTTTCCGAAACTTTAGGAACAGTTTGGTACTTCAAGCATTCGTCAATCATCCTATCTCGTTGTCCTGTTTTTGGTTTGATTAAATAGTTCGAACATGTGCCTGTCCGTTTGCTTTGTGTGGTCTTGTGGTCAGAACACTTGTTGGTTTTCAATGGCGGAAATCCTCAGGGTCTGTATCCATCTCTGACGTAAAAAGCTCAAACTGCGTCGTGAGGCAACGAAGAGGTTGTTCTACTAGTAGAGGTTCAGACAAATGACAACTGGTTTTGGGAGGTTACAATCAACATCTATGAATACATATTCATTTGTTTGTATACTGTATACTTGTTTACACATGATTTAGTGGTCCAGATACTTTGGAGAACTCAGGATTCGAGGATAGTGGTCTGGCAAGGGATAGAGTATGGTCGATTAGAGATTCTAGCCACTTAATTCAACATTATATATTTAATAAATTGAAATTGATTATCAGTAAAATTATGAATAATTTAATTTTATTTATTATTTATAATTAAATTATATGTAATTAAATTTAAATAATTATTAATAAATATAATTAATTGATTATCAGTAAAAT
>JAOQMQ010000059.1:120099-139301 GCA_027563845.1 Erythroxylum subrotundum | reverse complement strand
TTCTTCCATTTCAAAAACCTTCATTCCATTTTCTTGTTCTTACTGGCAAACATCTTCAAACCAAAGCAGACCCACTTTTCATCTCTTGCTGGCAAGTGATCCCACCCATTTATTTCTATTTTTCTTTTCTGGGATTTTCTTTTCTTGTTTGTTTGATGTATGTACTGTCTTAAGTTTGAATCTTTAGCTCTCCTGCTCTGTTTTTCTACTCTGTTTTCTCAATCCGCTAACTGGTTTATAATCTTCTGTCCTGTTTTGTTTTCTTTGTTTGCTGATTTAGAAATGAACTGTCTCGGTTTTGCTCTGGTTGATCACATCTTAGTGATCCTTGCGTGACGATGATTGCTTATCATAGAAATGATCAGCGATTTAATTAGTTGTGGTCAGTTGTATCTTTTTCTTTCCTTTGAGATTTTCACAGAAAGTGAAACGATCATAAGAGAATAACCAAAAAAGCCAAAAGATGCCGCTTATTTTGATCACTACCTGTTCGCTGATCATCAATACGCGGAAAACAGGGATTCATGACTTTCTACTCCAAAAAAAAAAAAAAATCCTTCGAGAAAATATACTATATAAGGAATTGAATCTAATCTTTCTACCTTATTTTTAGCTTACACGTATTAATTTGGTTTTGTGGTTAGGTGGAGGAATTAAAAACTTGCAAGTTGCTTATGAGATCCTTCTGGGAATCAATAATAACTTATGAGATTTGTTGTTTGATTTGATTATTAAGTATTGTTATGTGATTCAACTTCTTGTTTCATCCGCTCTACTCTGTTTCTTAGCTAATTGTTCAGTTTCCATTAAAACGACTTCGAAGAAGCTTAGACCAAAAGGTGAAACAGAGATTGAACAGCTATAGGAACAAACTTTGTCTTATTTTCTTGGCGTTTCTAGTGCCTTTAAAACCGACTAATTACCCCTCGTTTTTCGCAATTGCAGTACAAGATATCTACGATAAGCACTAGAGAGAGATATCTCTGCCCCCCTTTCCTATGTTATTACCTATTATGATGATCATAATAATTATAGGAGGATGATTTTACTTGAAATTTGAACCCACAACTTAATGCCACGATTGTGGGTTATCTTTACATGCCTATTCCTTATTGAATGGTTAAAAAATTGAGAAGATTTGACCCTAGATCCTAAAAAGTAAAGGGCTAGACACAAATTTAATTAAATTACAAGGTGTAGTAATATATGAATAAAGGCAATTTTAGAAAAATTAAAACTTTGGCATACATGATTAGTGGTAAGCAATCTTTTTAATGATGTAGATAATGAGGATTTAACACATAGGCTTAGGCTTGACTAGTGGGTAGAGAATGCCATATGTCGTTTTGTAGGGACCATTTTCTTTGTGATTAGGGGTTTGATTTAGAATAAAAAGGAGATGAGGATTGGGATGTGATGCCTACTTTAATATGGCCATCTCAAACAATGCCTTCTCTTTTTTTGGTTACGTATTACCAAAATCAGAGAGATATAAGTAGTTTATATTTGATGCCAAGGTTTATTTGGAAGTAAGTCTTTTTTTAGGGTTGAAGCAATTTAATCTGATGGATGCATTCCATCTTTTTTATTTTTCCCTAAGTGGATGGACGGTCTAGATGCAATGATGGATAATGAAAGAAAATGACGTTTTTGGAAAGCAGTTAGCTTTTAGGAGTCTACTTGTCTGTTGTGTACACTTTGTTTTATATTAACTTACACACTAAAAGTAAAAGATGGAGAAGAAAACAAGGAAAACAATAGTTCTTAGGACCCACAAAGTTAATGGTCTCACATGATACCATCACATGCTATATCAGTCTGAGATGATCTTATAATATTAGCTTTCAATAGTTTTAGATTCATTTTATTAGTTTTTTATTATATATATAAAGATAGTGTTAATTAGAGTTTTGTCTTTCTTAGTGGCATAATTAACTTCTTATGCTTAGGATATGTATAACCTATAATGAGTGCTACTTCCCCACAAGTAATGATGTGATTTGGATAAAACTTATGGACTATGAATCATGATCAAGTTCCCATGACCTTGCTAATGACTTAGTTTTATTAGTGGTCCATTTACTCAGAACCCACCATTACTTCTCAATTTCATTACCCTTGTGCTGTAATTGTCATGCTTAGGATGGGTAATGGGTCAGGCTAGGTAGAGTTGCCTCTAGTTCGCCCTAGTCCAACCTATTATGAATCTGCCCCAATTCTTCTTACATATGGTTAGATGGCTCGATCATTACCAAAATGACATATTAAAGATGATAAATTTCGATCAACTCAAGCTTGATTTCAGACAGAACCAAACCAAAACTCCCAACCCTAGTCAGGTCCTTCATCGTAGTCTTTTTTCCCTTTCTCTTTCCTTTTCTTTTCTGTCATATTTTTGGGTTTAAAGAATTGTATTGATCAAATTATAAAAACTATTTATATGTTGGAGATGAACTAAATAAAACTAAAGAGGGAAACCAAAAAAGGGGAGGATACATCTTTCTACGTTGGGAAAATAAAAGTAAAGGGTACACTTTTTTCTAGGGGCGGCATATAAAAGACAAAAGAAACAGGCTGTTACAATGCAACTGTGGGGATCGTATACTATCTAATGAAAAAAAGCACTTCTTTACTATTAAACAATTAAATAGTCAAATTTGTTTATTTATAATCTGATTCTGGTATGTTACCGCCCACTTGGGTTCTCGGTTAAAGTGCCTTATCTATTGGCACCACGTCAAAGATGACATCTTGACATTAACACCTCCAACTCTCGGCTTTTTATATTGTTTTTCTCTTCGTGACTTTTCTCTGCTATATAATGATACTCTAGCTTAATTGTTTTAGGCTCAAAAAAGCAAATAATTTAAAGGGAATATAGTATTGGAGATTGATTAGTAAGCTCGGTTAACTTTCAATGAAATGTTTGTTTAAAAATAGGTGTCTGATGTGAACCAAATGTGCCAAATAAGTAGGATTTTACTAGGCCATTGAATTTCTTCAATAATTTATCACTGTATCATCAAATCAGATCTTCAAGGTTCTACATGTCATATGTTCCTGTTTACTTTTACCTCAAATTCCAATTTCTTGAATTTTTTAGCTTATATGGCTCTAACTTAACTGTGAACTTGTGAAGATTACAGAAGGCAATTCTTGTGAGCTACAGCCTAAATACATATGGAGGAAGAGACCCTTGTTAGTTCTGAGATACCAGTGAAAGTTGAGATTGATGATAAAGCTGATCCTATCAAGGTAAATTCTTTGATTAGATAGGAAGTTCATCGTTGTAGCTCCAGTGCATATGCTATTTTATGTATGTTTATTATCAAAGTTCTTAATATTTCTGCTTTTATCTGACCTGGTCTTGTTGAATCATTAGTTTCTATGGTAAACATTTCTAGTGCCATTTGCGGCAGGAGGATATCTGAACTCCTACGGATCATATTTGTCATATTGATCATTTCTTCCTGCTTTCAACATCTTATGCTCCTTTATGTCTAATTCTCAGTGATCCCTGCAATAATTTCCAATTTCTACTACCTAGGTAGCTGTCAGCTTTAGATATGTGGAGTAATTTCCATTACTTACAACTTGTATTAGCTATCAAAATTGTAAAAGATATTCAATATACCAATCTCCCTGAAGAATTTGTAGAATTGGTTTTGATTCTTAGGACAATATTAATACAGGTAGCTAATGGAGAGTTGGCACAGGCACAAAAAGAAGTGAAGAAAGAAGATGATGAAACTGATGGGGAGTTCATAAAAGTGGAGAAAGAAGCACTCGAAGTGAAAGGTGGATTGCACAAAGCTGAGTCAACATCTGCAGAGGATGACAAGTCATGTGCCATTGAAAGAAGCTTTATTGGTTCTAACAGAGAGTTGCTAGAATCTCAAGAGAAGATAAGGGAACTAGAACTTGAATTGGAAAGAGTTGCAGGGGAGTCAAAACATTCCGAGTCTGAGAATGCAAAGCTAAAGGATGAGGTCTTGCTTGCTAAGGAGAAGCTGGAGGAAAGTGGAAGAAGATACGAGGAGCTTGAATTAAGTCGTAAGAAATTGGAAGAGCAGATAATTGAAAACGAAGAGAAGTATAGTTCACAGCTCAACAACTTGCAGGAGGCTATGCAAGCTCAAGAAGCCAAGCACAGGGAAGTGGTTGAGGTGAAAGAAGCATTTGAAGGCCTTAGCATTGAGCTTGAGAACTCAAGGAAAAAAATGAAAGATTTGGAAAATGAGCTACAAGTTTCTGTTGGCGAGGCAAAGAAATTTGAGGAATTGCATAGAGAAAGTGGTTCACATGTTGAAACTGAGATGCAGAGGGCTTTGGAGTTCGAGAGGCTGCTTGAGGTTGCAAAACTGAGTGCAAAAGAAATGGAAGATCAAATGGCTTCCCTCCAGGAGGAAGTCAAGGGCCTATATGAAAAGATTGCAGAAAACCAGAAAGTTGAAGAAGCACTTAAGAGCACCACAACAGAACTTTCAGCAGCTAAAGAAGAGTTGGCACTTTCAAAAACACAACTTCTAGATGTAGAGCAAAGGCTCTCTTCAAAGGAGGCTCTTCTGAGTGAATTGAACCAGGAGTTGGACCTCAAGAAAGCTTCAGAATCTCAGGTGAAGAGTGACCTCTCAGTGCTTGAGAGTTTACTTGCTGCTACTAAAGAAGATCTACAAGCCAAGACCTCAGAGTTGGAAGACTCCAAGTTGAAGTTGGAGGCGGAAGTCAATACAAGGGAACTGGTTGAAGCTGGTGCAAAATCCCAGGAAACACAAGTTTCAACTATACAGGAGGAATTAGCCAAAATAGTTAAAGAAAAAGATGTTCTTGAAGCAGCTATGGCTGATCTCTCCAGTAATTCAGCACATGTGAAGGAGCAGTACCAAGAACTCGAGGAAAAGTTGAAGCTTTCAGATGAGAATTTCAACAAAGTTGATACTCTTTTGTCCCAAGCTTTATCTAACAATGCCGAGCTTGAACAGAAGTTGAAGTCTCTGGAAGACCTCCACAATGAATCTGGAGTTGCTGCCGCAACAGCCACCCAAAGGAACTTAGAACTCGAGAATTTAATGAAAGTTTCAAATGAATCAGCCGAAAAGGCCCAATCTCAATTAACAGAACTAGAATCTCGCTATATTGTGGCAGAGCAGAGGATTGTTGAGCTTGAGCAACAGTTAAATCTGGTCAATCTGAAAAACAGTGATGCTGAGAGAGAGGTCGAAGAATTTTCCCAAAAAACTTCTGAACTTAATACTGTACTGAAACAGGTGGAGGATGAAAAGAATCAGCTGAGTAGTGTGATGCTGGAATACAAGGAAAAGATAAGCAATCTTGAATCTTCCCTAAACGAGTCAATATTACGCAATTCTGAGTTTGAGAATGAATTGAAGATCGCGATGGATAAATGTGCTGAACATGAGAACCGAGCAAATATGAATCATCACCGCAGCTTGGAACTTGAGGATTTGTTCCAAAATTCTCATTCCAAAGTAGAGGATACTGGAAAAAAGGTAAAGGAGTTGGAGTTGTTACTTGAAGCAGAGAAATACAGGATTCAAGAACTTGAGGAGCAGATAAGTACACTAGAAAGGAAATACCTGGATGCTGAAGTAGAATGCAAGAAATACTCTGAAAAGGTATCTGAAGTTTCATCTGAACTTGAGGCTTTCCAAGCAAGGGCATCAGGCCTTGAAAATGCACTGCAAGTGGCCAATGATAAGGAGAGGGAATTAATTGCAAGCTTGAACACAGTGACTGATGAAAAGAAAAAGTTAGAAGATGCCTCAAGCAATTCAAGTTTAAAGCTGGCTGAAGCTGAGAATCTTGTTGAAGTCTTGCGGAATGAACTAACTGTTGTGCAGGAGAAGTTAGAGTTAGCTGAAAACAGTCTGAAGGCTGTTGAAGTGAGGGAAAGTGATAAGCTGTTGAAGCTCAAGGTGGCTGAGGAACAGCTTAAAGAACAAGAGATAATGTTAGAGCATACCACTGCAAGAAAGTCAGAGCTTGAAACATTACATGAATCCTTAACAAGAGATTCCGATATCAAGCTTCGAGAAGTCACAGAGAACTTCAATAACAAGGATGTTGAGGCAAAATCCTTGGCTGAGAAACTGAAGATCTTTGAAGACCAGGTAAAGTCGTATGAAGATCAACTGGCTGAAGCAGCTGGGAGATTAACTTCACTGAAGGAAGAGCTGGATTTGTCATTCATGAAAATTGCTTCTTTAGAAACATCTAATGAAGAGCTAAAAAGTCAGATTTTGGAAACTGAAAATAAGGTTTCTATCTCATCTGCAGAGAATGAAATCTTGCTTGAGACAAACAATCAGCTTAGAATTAAGATCGATGAACTTCAAGAAATGCTAAATTCTGCCATTTCTGAAAAGGAAACCACTGCTCACCAAGTTGTCTCTCATGTGAACTCAATTAAAGAAATAACAGATGAGCACTCTAGAGCCTTGGAACTTCATTCTGCATCTGAGGCTCAGAAGAAGCAAGTGGAAGCACAGTTGCAAGAGACGATTCAGAGACTCGCTCAGAGAGATGAAGAAACAAAAGATTTGAATGAGAAACTAGATGCATTTGAGAGCCAAATAAAGTTGTATGAACAACAGACTCATGAGGCATCTGCAGTTGCTGATGGTCGGAAACTCGAGGTGGAAGAGACTTTACTGAGATTGAAACATGTAGAAAGCATTGTCGAAGAATTTCAAAAGAAATCTAGTCACTTGGAAAAGGAGAGCAGAGGTCTAGCTGAGGAAAATTTGAAGCTCACTCAGGAACTTGCTTCATATGAATCGAAACTATGTGATCTAGAAGCAAAACTCTCCACAGTTCTTCGTGAGAAAGGTGAAGCAGATGAACAGCTTCAAACTTCAAAGAAGGCCATAGAAGACATATCAAAGCAGCTTACAGATGAAGGGCTGAAACTGCAGTCTCAGGTTTGTGTCAATCTTTTTGTTTCCTTCAATAGTATCGTAAAAGCTAGTTTTTTGTTTTATGGTCGTCTGATGCAATAAACTGTGAAACTGCAGATATCTGCAGTTTTGGATGAGAACAACCTACTCAATGAAACATCTCTAAATGCAAAGAAAGAGCTTCAATCAGTTATAAGCCAGCTTGAAGAACAATTGAAAGAACAGAAGGAAAATGAAAACACGTTGAGAATTGAACGCGAGAGCCTCAGGGCAGAGGCTGCTGAGAAGTCATCCTTGCAAACCCGTCTCAAGGAACTTGAAGAACAACTGTTGAGAGCTAATAAAGACGAGGTATGGTGAACTCTAAAATGAAGCTATATGATGTTTCAACAGGATTTGATTAAGAAACTTCCTTTCATTTCCAAACTTTTAGGAATCAAATTCTGAGAAAGAGTTGGAAAGAGAAGCAGCTCTGAAGAAATCTCTTCAAGAACTTGAAGCTAAAAACAGAGAGGTCATGCTTCTGCACACGCAGGTGAAGGAGCTTGAACAGAAACTGCAGCTTGCGGATGCTAAATCAGTTAATACCGTGGAGCACAAGGATGGAATGGAGATCAAATCCAGAGACATTGGATCAACCATTTCTACTCCATCCAAAAGAAAGAGCAAGAAAAAGTTAGAAGCTGAATCTTCTCAAACTGCTCAGGTTCAAACTGCAGAGACTTCACCTGCCATGACAATTAAGTTCATCTTGGGAGTGGCTTTGGTGTCTGTCATTGTTGGTGTAATTCTTGGGAAGAGGTACTGATCATTGGGTTGTGGTTTTTTGAGTTTTCCTTTATTCTCTCGTTTCCAAGCAAGCTTATACACAGAATACTGGAATCTGGGTTTGTATACCAGTCAAGCTTAGGTCTTTAGTGTTTGGTCAGGGAATTTGTTTTGCCCCCTTTCCCTCACTTCAATGCATAGCCAAAAATGTTGGATTCATGAAAGTTTGTTTCAAGTTTTTTGAGTAACTACTACATCAGCTTCTCTTGCCAACTTAAGTGCCTTTTCAGTTAAAGATGATAACAAGTCAAGTTGAGCTCAGGCCCTATATTTAGCTGGAACTCGAGTTTGATTGGAAAGTTCAACCTTTATATTCAGTCCACAGTTGAATTTGATTGAGTTTCACAGGTCTAAAACTAATTAAAATGACATTATTTTATTACATTATTTTGTAAATGAAAGAAGTTCAAGATTAAAATTTTAAAAATAAATTTAATTAGGTCCGATGGGAGCTTCAAGCTTTTCAAGCCCGATTGTACTCAAGCTCGAACTCCGGCTTATAGTTTTAGGTTCAATCAAACTCGAACTTAAAAATAAAATTCTAAATTTGGTTCAAACCTAGACGAGTTCGACCCGATCTGATCTATTGTCATGCCTGCTCAATCCTCACTCCCATCTCCTTACTCTCCATGCATCTGTACATGTTGGATAAAATTTGCAGGCTCGTTTTTTATGAAATTGATTATCCAGAAAGAAACTGTAGTATGTCCTGAAAAGTTGGAACACTTTTGAATGATTGACAGACAATAGGAGGGTCCATTGTCTAGCCATTTTCATGGTACCACTTGGACCGCCAGGAAAAGTTAGGGAAACGTGAAATCAAATCAGGAAATTTAGTAGATTGAAGTTGATTGATTAAATGTTTAGGGTTAACAACAAAAAATTTGGCCAAATTATAAACCAAATTTGCAGAAAATTATCCTAATTTTGTAGTGAATTTAGAGAAGGTAAAGGGCACTTTAATGTTGGCATCATCTCTATCCCATTAAAAGGTTATTTGGTTGGTTACTAGAGATGACATTTTAATTCGGATTCAACCCAACTTAATTTGACCTGGTTGAAGTTAACGAGCTAGAATGGATGTAAAGCAAGAAATGATTTATAAATAATTGTATTTCTAATGTAGTAAAAATTAAGAGTAAAACTACGTATTATTATATTTCTTTAGATTCCACGTGTTGACAAATTATTTTTATTTATATTTATTAAAACAATATATTCAATTAATTTAGTCAAATTATTTTAGTTCCAAACTTAATTCGAAACTCAATTAATTCGAGTTATTTTTATTAATTTTAAATTGGGACAAAAAGTCAAAATCAATTCTTAAATTTTATTTTATACTTTTTTAATAATAAAAATTTGTATTTAACAATATTATTTTATTTAAATTTAATAAAAATATTTAATTAATTCAATCAGGACATTTAGATTCAGATTCAATTTGTAATTTGATTAACTATAGACCAGATTAAAATATCAAACCTAACTCTTAAAACTTCTTTCATACTTTAATTTTTTCTCAATAATAAAAGAATTTGTAATTATTATTTTAAATATACATCTTAAAATTGTGTAATAATCCGTATGGTACATAAAAATTATAGCCCAGCTTGAAGAAGACAAGATCCAAGAGTACAAAATTGTTGTTTCTTAAACAACAATGTTAAAGTTTTGACACCATCGTTAAGGTTACTTAGGATCTGCCCTTTCTTGTACACCTAAAGAGATATACCATTTTGTGACATTAAAGACAGTTTTGTGTTCAATGATAAGATAGTGTCTTGCTTATTACTTTGATTAATCTTCTTCGTAACTTCTGACCACAGTTAAAAATAGAGTTGATATGACTGCTATGGACAGCCCGATAATGAAAAAACGATTATCGTCTCAAGATGGAAAAAGATTCTCTTTCAAAATTAATTTTGTCCCGTTTGTTAGAGCTTAAAGAACGCCCAAAGAACTGAAATATTATATCTTTATAGATATTTCTCTTTCTAACCACACAATTACTAATATATCTATTTGCAACTCCTACCCAATCAATTCAAGGTATCGACTAACTTTGTAATTCGGTTTTTAATTTGTCGGGTAGATTTATTTTAATAAATCTTATTGTTAAAAATTAACCAATTTATTAATTGATTGGTTGATTTTATTAAATTAATAAATTCTTATAAATTAAAATAAATTAATTAAATTTTTATTTAATAACCTTTTTAATTAAAATTTAAATTATTCGATAAGTAAGACAATCTCTAACTCTCAACTTTATTATTTCTTTAAGTCTGCAGATTACCCAAAAAAACAAAAAAAAAGTGCTAATAATTAAAACAATGTTGATTTTAATTGTGTTAATATCAAATAAAAAATATCCAAATCAGTAAAATAATAAAAAAGGTAACAATAACACATAATTGACAAAGTGTGATGAATGTCCTACAGCACATCACAATCACAAGGAAAGCTTTCAAGTGCTACAAAAACTGTGGACTCACTTGTTTGACATGTGGAACCTTATTAGCTGTGCTACTTGTCGTTTATGGCGTTTCTTTTACCTCCATCCTTCTTCCTCTTCTTCTTCTTCTTTGTTCTTTCTATATTTTTAACAGCCAAAATGAAAACAACATTGTCATGATCACATTAAAATTGTGAGAATCAGCACTAACATAAACACAACATTGTCATGATCACATTAAAATTTTGAGAATCAGCACTAACATAAACACATCTTATGTGAAACCCCAAATTCTAGTCTTTAACACAAAGTTATTACATCAACAACAACATCTATCTAGAATCCCTCTTAAAACGCGAAATCTTAAGAGGATCAAGTGATACGCAACTTTCTATTTCCGATGCAACACAGTTATTATGAGAGTACACATTGGAATATACAGGAATAGAATAATCCAAGTACAAGTCCATTCTTACCTGGTTGTTGCATTAGATGAGATATCAACAACAGGGACCCTACTACGGTTGGTCCCCTACGCACCTCAGGGACTTGCATGTACATATCAAGAAGCTAAACAACGAACGTCTTTTTGATCAGTTTTTGTTTTCTTCTCCCTGCCAATGCTAAACAAATAATGCCCACTTCCACTGATCCACTTGTACAATTATTGTTTAGTCTAATTATACAGTGCACTGAAACCCACACACACACATTCGCACAGTCTCTGTTTCTACTGATCTGCTTCTGCTCCTAACTTCCATGCAAAAACCCCAACCGGGGAATCAGAATCATACCAGTTCTTGTACTAGAAGATATGAACATTTACACTTTCTTCATTTTCCCTTTATCAAAATTTGCATCAATTGGCAAAAACTAAAGTAAAATTTCCCCTGCAAAAAGAATTGACAACTAAGTAAGAATCAATGATCATCAAACCGAAACCCAAAAGTAATTCAATCGGACGGCTGCCAAGCAGAGGCAGTCAACAAAGACAAGTCCTTCCAACCCAATTTCAAGCAACCATTTTCCTCCACCAAGGTATACCCTTTCCATGGAAACATTCCCAAGAGCAGGCTTGCTTGGGCTGCCGGGCTACCCGCCAACGACACGGGTTGGAACCCGACCCGTCTAAGCTCATCACCCCATCTCTCCACCTTTACCTCACCCGTCCTCTTGGGCCCACCAACGGCCACGATGTTCCTGATCTCACAACCAAACAACTGCTGCTCCACCGTATGCCTCTCCACATTGTCCAAACCCAAGCCGTCCCCTAAAGCATCAAACAACGCACTGTAGTAATGCAATGCCTCAACAAACCGCGCCAAGAAACTACCACCGTGGCTAAGATCTTGTTCAACGGTCGTGATCAGTTTCGGCCTCAACAGGGTCAGTAATCTCAACGTCCCCAAATCGCTCCCCGTGATGTCATATAAACAATGATGCATCCAGTGCACCACTATAGCTTCTCTAGGTCTAATACCGAGTTGACTCAGGTCTGTCAAATTTCCGATTTTGCCCTCCAGTGGTAAGAACTCAAACGGCAGACCGAGTGAGCTTGCGAAATCGGCGAGTCTCCTTCCCGTTGACTCCAGCAACTCGGAGGAGGACCCGAACCCGGTGATTCTAACGGATCGGATTTTTTTAGTCCGGGAAGCAAGGATGTGGAACAATCCTGGCCACTGGAGGCCTTGCATTATATCGAGATCGATGACGTGGACACGATCCTCTCCGTCCAGTGCTTGGAAAATGGCTTGATTAGCAGTGAAGTGAGAGAACTTGATAGACGGGCTGATCGAGTTGTATGATTGCAAAGCGTTGAAGATTTTCTGCGACTGCGCTATGGTCAAAGCTTTGGAGGTTAGAGGAGAGTAGGTACGTAAGCATGAGCTTACCACTCGCGACTGCAGCGCGTGAGCGAAGTACGCGCCGACTCGCTCCGGCGAGGAACCGAACGGAGAGGAGAGCTCTGAAATCTGCGGGAGCAGACAGTTGGCGTCGTCGAGATTGTCCATGGCGACGCACTCCGCGCATTGTAGGAGAAGGCCGAGAAGTCTCAGGCCTGTGGACTCGCCGCCTTCATCTACCGTGGTGGAGTCTTCCTCTGCGGCGGTTTTCTCACCAGAGACGGAGACTTCGGCGGAGAAGTTTGGACGTTTAGAAGCAGGGTCGTCGGAATCTCCGTCTCTGTCGCCGCGCTTTGTCTTCATGGGGGAGGCAGGATTGTTAGGGGTAGAAGATGAATCACAGTTGATAGTGGGCTGAGCAACTAAGCTTTGAATCATTATCGAAAGAGAAAAAAGGTACGTGGGCGAGAGAGATTCGCTGAGGAAGGAGATTTCGAGCGAAAGGGACAAATCTTGCAGAGAAGGACAAGAGATGTATGTGCAGAGCTGTGTCAGAGGAGAAAAAAGAGCGGGTGATGATCAGTTCGTCCGTTTGGACAGCGAGAAAGTGAGGGAAAATTCAGGTAAAAGTTGCGCAACTTTTCTTCAGTTTATAAAGAAGGAATTGAGATTGGTTGTCGTTTTTGGTATTCTTTCCTTCCGTTTAGGCGTGTCGTTGAAACCGTTTGATTTGGGATTATAATGATTTAATTTAAAATTTATTGATATTATAAATTTAATAAAATACCAATGATTAATGGGAGTTAGGTTTGTGATCTATGTTGTACACATCGGATTCTATTTTGGGTAAGCATCAAATTTCGTCTTGCTCCAGGGGATAAGGAGTTATCAATGGGTTGGATCGGTCGAGCTGGCCTCAAATTTTCATTTTCTATCCCAAGCTCGGCCTAAAGCTCAAATAAGCCCGAGGCTTCGAGCTCGTGCACGAGCTCGATCAAACTCGACCAAATTTATTTTTAGAAAAAATTTAAAGTGATGTTATTTTATATAAAAATTTAAATTTCAAGCTCAAAATCATAAATTATATATGATTGAAGACCGTTCAATTCAAGTAGATTGAATTAGATCAAATCGAACCAGATCGCACTAAGTATTTTTTTGCCACCTGTAATTTTGATCATTAATTAGTTCACTTTCATTTTAGGGATGATAATAAGTCGATTGAATTGGATTAATTTACTGCTTAGGTATGGTATGATCAAATTTAATTGAAAATAAAAACTCTTATTATTTTATCTAATTCGATTTTGTTTTATGTAAAAATTTCAAACTTCAAATCAGATTTGGGCCCGAATTGAGTCGAGATTTTTTATAGGCTTACACATATTTCTCTTTAAGTCCTTCCATTTTAGGGAATGACAATGAGACAGATAAGTCCAATTAATATACTTCGGCAGAGCTTGTCTGAAATGAATAGAATCCATTGAGATTAACTTTCTGAAATGAATAGAATCCATTGAGATTAACTTACTCACTTTCGGCTTAAACTTGTTTACACTGATTAATCAGTCACAAGTTAATGACATTATTACACTTAAAACTTTGGACTTCTTATTGATGTTAAGACAAGAATACGAATATGGTAAATGATTATTTCCTGAAATTATTGCACAACACGGTTTCTAGAACAAAGTTTCATAGCATTTGACAGTTGGAAATATATAGTTAAATTAGTTAACTAGAGATTTGAGTACTTGGAATCAAAATATTTGTAATACCGACAAAGACGATAACAATAACAATAACGACAACAATTCAATAAAAATCCTATCAAATACAAGGTTTAGAGAGGTGCAAATGACCTCAACCAAATGCTTTAATTTGTTAAAGTAGAGGTCTCAGTACCTATTTTCAGAAGACTTAGCAATGGAATCAACTAAGAAATCACAGTTTAAGATGAACATTATGCTCTTCCATTGTCATGTAATGTATGATTTAAATGTCTATGCTTCTAAAAATTGACAAGGGATGACAAGCACAATGACTTAAGAGACTTGTCCATACAACTAAAGGTGAAACAACTATGTACAACTACAACACCAAAGAAAGTTCAATAATGCTCAGTTCTCAAAAGTGAATCAACTATGAAACACATGTGATTACCTTTTGGTCTGAATATTACATCCGTGTGCTTTTGTCAAAGCTTGAATTGACAGAGCCATACATCAGGATTTTAACTGCAGGTTTGAGGATCTTTTAGCTTCATACCAAAGCCTCAAGTTTTTATTTTGTAATAGCTTCAGTATTGTCTCAAACTATAGTTTGGAAACCAAACATTTTAATTCTGCTTTAGTCTAGTTTTAATTAAACATCCAAGCCTACAACACTTAAGATAATCTATTTCCTCTTTGAGACTTCAGGCAAACGCTTTCTTGCATCATAATGCCAACAAAGGATTGCTAATTCTGCATTTTCACTAAGCTAATTGTTATTGGCCATAAATATTTCCTAGAACTAAGGGCATTCATCAATACCCTATTACAAACACCCACAAAGCCTTGTTATAAATCTACATCATTGTGAAAGAAAAAATAAATACTCGGGAACACACCAAAACAAAGAGCTTAACAAAGATGAAGTCCATTGAATTGTTAAAACCAAAAAGATCAACCAACCAAAGACATATTGGCATGAAACGAATCCTTATTGTTTGCTTAAATCTAACAGCATCATCTAATGATATACCCATCAAAGGCTCTTTATGAATAAGTATTCATGAAGATCATACTTAGCACATATGAACAAGCCCTAGAAATCAACTAGAAAAGAACATCAAGAACCATGCCAAAACCATTCCAATAATCAAACAAAACTAACAGCAAGTTAATTATAAGAAATTCTAATTAAAATATCGACTCTAAGCAAAGCACATCAGGAAAATGTTCACACAAATCCACCTTGAACAATCATTAAGCAAAAATCATCTTAATCCATTACAAAATACATTTTTTTGACAATATTCCAACAAAAAAAGATGAGCATCTAAAAACCAAACCACCACCTCAAAACCTGAGCTTGGTAAAGAACCACCGGTTCTTTCCAGTCTTGAACCGCTCCTCCAACCTAGCCTTAGTCTCCTTCGCCGCTACAACTTTCTTGTCTCTGCTCTGCAAGACATCCGCGTTGACCGCGTCCTTCAAATCCACATCGAGAGTGTAGCGGGTAGGCATCAGATGCTGATAGTTCACCAGCTTAATGAAGCACTTCACTCGAGACTTCTTGGCCGTCTTTTTAGCCGAATCCTTCTTGATCACTTTTCCGGGATATTTCTTAATGCCAGCAACGAGACAGTGACCGTAGGGGCGGTCCCGGGTCCCATCGTCGAAGGATTTGACAATGACAGCCTTGCGGCCGGCGTAGCGGCCTTGGAGGAGGATCACCGCCTTGTTCGGCTTGAGAAACTTCACCATTTCTTAGTCACGCTTTCTCGCTCTTTCTCCCTCTCTAAACCCTAACTCTAAAACGCGTATTTATATAGCGCATAAAGAGAGGCGATTCAAAACCCTAGATTATTTTTTTCAACTGAAGCTTTGGGTTGGGTTTCTGAGAGGCCCGATTGTCTAAAAAATGCTCCTTTCATATTAGACATCATTTATTTTGAGTAAAAGAAATAACACTTTTCAAAGCAGGGATGTTAAAAAGGGCAGACTTGGTCTGATTTTGCTCCTAATTAACCGGACCATAGGTCGGTCATGGTCGGGCCAGACGGGCTATGGACCAAGGCCGGGCGGGTCATAGGTCCCCGACTTAGTTTGTAACCCGACTCTTACTTAAAAAATGAGGTCGTTTTTTATGTTTTTCTTTAAAAAAAAATGATAGGTTGGTATATAGGTAGGCCTATCTAGGTCCATTGGGCCACGGGCTGAGTCACGGGACACTCTAACCCGAGGTCGGGTCGGGTCAAGCCAGGAGCACCCTGGGCCTTGCTTGAACCATTGACATCTCTATTTCGAAATAATTTTTAAATTTTTTTCCTAATTTTTAAAATTCTCAAAAACACTTTTTGTAAATTTAAGTTTTTAGGCATTTATCAAAAAATAATAACAATATATACACACTATGAACACTGTAGTTATATTAATCAAATATTATATACATAACGATTCAACTCAACTCATAAATTTAAACTGAATTAAATTAATATTAATAATTTATTATAATTATTAATTTAATTCGAGTTTAATAATTTATTTGAATGATCATATTAGTGATATTTAATTAATTTAATTATGATATTCATACTGCACGTGTTTTGTTGTTTTTTTAAACCGAACTTTAAAGAAGAGATTTTTCTCAAAAACTAAAAATTAGAGTGATTTTTGGAGAATTTTAAAAGTAAGGAGATTTTTGTTAAAATTTTTAAATTAAAAGTAAAGTTTATATTTTTTACCCAATTTATTTTTTACTGACAACAATATTTATTATATAAAATGTTCTTTTAATTAGATTATTTTTATTTTCCTAAAACAATTAAACAAAAAAATATGGTTTTAACTATATGTGTGGTTTATTAAATATTAAACTAAACCCTAATTAACAAAGTAATTAAAGTAATTAAAGCTATAATTTTATTATGTAAGGCATATTTAACTAATTATTAACTTACAAAATGTCTGAAATTGTGTAAATTATGAAGATTATGAACAACTACAAAATATAGGAACTTAACATTTACTTGCTAATTTAAAAAGAATTTTAATTATGAAATTAATTAAAAATAAAAATAAAAACAATTACAAATTAGATTAATTACAAGTCCAAAAAGGTTAAAAATTTTATCAATATTTTTAGTTAATTTTTTATCTTTTGAAAATTCTTAATTAGAGATGATAATCTAAATAAAATATAGTTCAATTCAACTTAAAGTTAAGCTCAACCCAACAGTACCTGATTTGAAGCCCAATTCAACTTTAAGTTAAGCCCGGTTATAAAAACAAGCTATATATCAAGTAAAGATAAGAGTAGTACCTCCTATGCTGATGGACGCAACTAATAAGAAATCATGGTTTAAGATAAACATTATGCCCTTCCATCGTCATGCAATATAAGATTTACATGTACATGCTTCTAACAGTTGGTAAGGGATGACAAGCACATTGACTTAACATAACAGACTTCTTGTCCCATACAACTAAAGGTGAAACAACTATGTAACAAAGGCTGAGTTGACTAACTTCATACCAAAGACTCAAGTTTGTATTTTGTAATAGCTTCCGTATTGTCTCAAACTATAGAGGACATGTATTAGAACCAACAGGGAGGAGAGGGACCAAATTGCATCAAAGTCCCAGTATTTTTAGCACACTTTCAGAATTGTGCCATTGGAAACTTCAAAAGCAGCTTTCAAACATGGATCAACCAACTGACATTACCAAAATATAAGTTGGAAACCAAACATTTTAATTCTGCTTTAACCTAGCTTTCATTAAACATCCAAGCCTTCAACATTTCAGCTAATCCATTGCCTCTTTGAGACTTGACGCCAATGCTTTCTTGCATCATAATGCCAACAAAGGCTTGCTAATTCTGCATTTTCACTAAGCTAATTTTTCTTGGAAATAAAAATTTCCTAGAAACTTAGGCCAGAGACAGAACTACTGTTGTATCAATATCATAAGGCATTCATCAATACCTTAATACAAACACACAAAAGGCCTTGTTATATAGAAATCTACATCATTGTGAAAGAAAAAATAAATACTCGGGGAACACACCAAAACAAAGAGCTTAACAAAGTTGAAATTCAATGAGTTGTTAAGACCAAAAAGATCAACCAACCAACGCCATATTGGCATGAAATGAATCCTTATTGTTTACCTAAATCTAACAGCATCATCCAGTGATATACCCATCAAAAGCTCTGTATGAATAACTATTCGTGAAGATCATAGAACAAGCCCCAGAAATCAACTAGATAAGAACATCAAGAACCATGCCAAAGCCATTCCAATAATGAGACCAAACTAACAGCAAGTTAGTTATAAGAAATTTTAATTAAAATATCGACTCTAACCATAGCAGATCAGGAAAATGTCCCCGCAATCTTCATCTTAATCCAATACAAAATTCATTTTTTTGAAAATATTCCAACAAAAAAAGATGAGCATCTAAAAACCAAACCACCACCTCAAAACCTGAGCTTGGTAAAGAACCACCGGTTCTTTCCAGTCTTGAACCGCTCCTCCAACCTAGCCTTAGTCTCCTTCGCCGCTACAACTTTCTTGTCTCTGCTCTGCAAGACATCCGCGTTGACCGCGTCCTTCAAATCCACATCGAGAGTGTAGCGGGTAGGCATCAGATGCTGATAGTTCACCAGCTTAATGAAGCACTTCACTCGAGACTTCTTGGCCGTCTTTTTAGCCGAATCCTTCTTGATCACTTTTCCGGGATATTTCTTAATGCCAGCAACGAGACAGTGACCGTAGGGGCGGTCCCGGGTCCCATCGTCGAAGGATTTGACAATGACAGCCTTGCGGCCGGCGTAGCGGCCTTGGAGGAGGATCACCGCCTTGTTCGGCTTGAGAAACTTCACCATTTCTTATTCACGCTCTCACTTCCTCTAACCCTAAAACGCGAATTTATATAGCCCCATAAAGAGGGTTGGGTTTCTGAGAGGCATGAGAATAGAGAGGCCCAATTGCCTAAAATGCTCCTTTTCTATTAGATATAATTACAAAAATAAATACAAATTAGATTAATTATAAGTCCAAGCAATCGCGCCAATTAGGATATAAGTAAAGGATTCTCTTAAATTCTTTAAATATTTTACAAGGCTCGGAAGAAATTTACCGTCGTATGGTTGACCGGCGATTATTAGCAATTTCGGCTTCATATAAGCGAGTTGCATATTCAAATGTAGCTTTCTTCTTTTTGTGTGTAAAATAGTATTAAACCAAAATATCCAACAAACATTACTTTTTTTTTAAAACGAGGTAATCCAGTCGCACCTTCTAGTATGGTTACCTTGTCACAACTTCACTCCAGTCACTAGCTTTGCCTTCGGCATCCCCTTCATTGCCATTAACCTTTCTGTGGTTTATTATCTTAATAAAAAAATATACAATAAAAAAATTGTAAGAGTGAAATCTTGATATA
>JAOQMQ010000059.1:78327-89948 GCA_027563845.1 Erythroxylum subrotundum | reverse complement strand
GTGGCAAACATGATTGCGCTTGCATGCTCAGCAGCATTTCCTACAATTGGAAGGAGAATCACACTGATGAAAGACACAGGCAAGTTCCACGAGTCAGATGCTCCCTGAAAAGAGAGTAGTAATTGGTATCAAATTTTACCACGTTTAGGTAACATAGTAATTACATTCAATAGGGATGATTCAATTATGGTACCATTTCTTTTTTTATTTTTCTGGTGTTATTTTCAGGAGGGTGGTAGTCTACTTTAGAACTATTGAACTTGAAAGCTTCATTTCGTTGCATTTCATTTTCCAAATAGTTTTGATATATCTTAATCATGAATACAAAAAAGGAGGATCATTCCTAGAAAAGAAACAATTTCATAATGGATGATACCTGGATTGTGTCCACAAGATAACCAGACAGTACAGAGATGCACAAAGTTAAAATTGCTAGCCAAAGGATTGATTCCCAGTAAGTTAATTCAGGTGCATCTTCTTCAGAAAGACCGTCTTCATGATTGTCTCTTCCCTGCGCAAGTTGTATGAAGTTTATACTTCCAAACCAAGATGTTAAGTACCACAAATGGAATCCTAATGGCCCCAACAAAAGAAAAACAGCAGCCAAGCTGAGTCATGAACAAGGTATCAGATGATTTCACTAAGGCATAGCCCTACAATTTCTTATGATTTATAAATTTTATTAAAAATAAGGAATCTTTTAGAACTTTTACATTATGTTAACAGAACTTTTAGTTTTTTTCTCTAAAAATAAACCTCCAAATAACTCTCATTTATAGTAATTACATCACACCATGAGTAAAAGTTTCTTGATTTTCACTAGTCCAACCTACAACTATTTTAGGACAACTTTATACTTGAAATTATTCGTAGATAGATATGAGCTAGATGTATGATTTGTTTCTTGCTTCATATTTGCCAAGACACCATTCGACAAACTTTAAATCAAAAAGCTAAACTCTCATGCTAAGTCTGGACAGACAAACACTAGAATGAAGGCCTGCAACTCACAATACAAATCTTGAGGGGTTTTAAGTTGAAAATTAATAAAATAAAATACCTCATCGTTCACAGGAATATACATATCATGAGGGGTTTTCAGTTGAAAGAACAGGTAACTTCCATACACGACTAGCATTACACAGCTACTAAATCTTGAAAGAGCCAACTCTGACTTTCCAAATTGAATTTCTGTATGTGTAAAGTGAAGCACAGCAGGAAACATTATCCCCATTACAGCCATCAAAAGCAACCCAGAGTTCACAAGAGCAGCTGCCTGATGCAATGACAATCCCAATTCAACATGAACTGAGACATAAGAGAATGATAGGAAAGGAAAACAGCCACTTCATCCTTAATCTGATCAAATATTGGGGACATACCTTGCTAAAATGCTGAATCCTTTTATAAACTATCCCTCCAGCAAAGAAAGAAAACCCAAGAACCAAGAGCATATTTGACAAGATGGAGCCCAGTAAAGATTGTTGAACTACCCTTATCATTCCAATCTTCAATGCATAAATAGATATGATCATTTCTGTTGCATTTCCAAAAGTGGCATTCAAGAGACCTCCAACTGCAATTTCCATTAAAAAGGAAACAAGAACCAAATAAACCAGATGAAAAAGATAATAAGAAGACATAAATATAAGTTAATTACTTATGCACAACTATTATCATAGCTTCAACTAGTACCTAAATCACACCTTTAGTATTAAATTAGTAAAATACCTGTTGGTCCAGTGTACATTGCAAGCTGCCTGCTTCACAAATATTGATAAGCTTAGCATTGTGCAAAATAGAATAAATGTCAAAATCAACTTAATTGTCGACCATTTTTAAGACGAGTAGTGAATGCTTACTCAGTTGTGTAACCCAAACGCTCTGCCAAAGCAGTGATGCCTAGTAAGCTAAGGAAGAATACCCATCCCTATTCATAAAAATCATAGTAAATATAGGGAAATCAGTGTAACAAGCTGGAGATTAAACTAAAATGGTGGCAAAGAAACAGCAATCATTCGACAATTGGCTACGTTTCATCAGAAAAGTAATGCATTTTCTTTGGACTAACTATCTATAATAGAAATGGAACTCAAGACAATCCGGGGGATGTACTTAGTTCTTACATTGCTCTGTGTAAAATGGTGCATCAACATTGCAAAGGGACCAAAAGGTAGCAACATGTTAATCTTTGCTGTCATCAAGACGAAGTATAAACTTCTTAGAGGGCTCATCTTTAACCTATTAAAAATCCTGAACTTGCCAACATCTGCAGGAAGACCCGCACTATGTAACTCGGAATCAAAAGGATGAACTTTAGTTCCTGCCGGTGATGAGCTAAAGGGGGTTTCCTCATCAGATTCCATCTCCACCTTTTCCACTGGTTCCATCTGCATATAGATGCAATTGGTTGATCAAAAGAGTCTTAAAACTCCTCTCAAGATTTCCATATCTACAGTTGCAATTGATAAAATGGGAAGATCATTAAAGAACGGAAACGATTCATCAACAGATTCTCTGTCATTCCGTTGCTAATTGGAGAACTTCATCAAGAGGTTCAGCAGTAGACATTAGTCCATTTCCACCAAGTGCAGTAAACAAAAATGCTTGCTAAAACAACGTCAAGATCTTACACATACTTTGAAACATCACAATCCAAAAGAGATCACACATCTATAGTTCTACAAGTCATACCATTAATCACAGTTCTGAATCTTCAAAAAACAAGAAAAGGGGCACTCTTTGTGATGCTAAAGGCGGGACCTTTTCTCCTGATTCTGGTCAGATTCTTGCTAATAAAGAAATACCCTTTTAAGAACCCGTTAAAACCATCTACTTGTCATCGGATCTCGGTGGTTTCACATCCTCGTCTCTATGTAAATAAAACGTGGATTCGTGACTCTGTAAAACTTATGGAAGAAAAATGGAGACAGAGTGGACTATCTCGTGGCCGGCGACAGACCAAATGAAACTTCTGAGAAGCAGCGCATGCCTGGCATTATTTTAAATTTTAAGTTACGGTAAACGTACACATGTTGGTGGACTTTCAGTGCACAAATACGAACAAGACAATATGTTTGACCGTTGAATTAGACTACAACGTGCAGCCATTCATGTCCGTGTAAGTTTCAAACTTACCAAAGTTTCTTACGAGGGACAATAGCCTTTTTGTTAGTTGAAGTGAGTTAGTTGAAGTGTGTTCCCATGCTATGGGAACTAGTAATAACAACGTATAATAATGCATATATTCACTTTATAACTATAATTTGCATAGTGCGTTAAAGTGTTTAAGAAATTTCCAATGTTCTCTTTTTGTTTTTCGTTAACGATTTAAAAAATTGACCGAAAATTACACTGATCAGACAAGAGATTTAAGGTTTAAAAGATTTAACATATATTAAATCAATTGATAAGACAAGAGGTTTAAGGTTTAAAAGATTTAATATATATTAAATCAATTGATAAGACAAGAAGTTTAAGGTTTAAAAAGTTCAACATTTATTAAATCATTATAAAATTGACTATATATTAAATAAAATTTAAAATTTAAAATATGATTGAAAAATGTCGTAATTACTTATAGAGGAATTTAAAGTTTAACTACAAAAGTTGTTAAATAAAAATTAATTAATTCATACTTAAAGTTTATAAGAACTTATTATTTAAAAAAATTGGCCGATTGATTTATAAATTAATTAATTTTTGATAATAAGAGTTATTAAAGTAAATCGAATCGAAAAATTGAACGGTTCAAAATTTTTACAGTAGAACCGAACGAACGAACGGGTTGAGTTTTTTAGTCATTAATAATTTTTTATGTTTCTCTTTATATATATATATATACTAAACATTGTTGCATTTGATGGTCATGTGATCACTTTTTAATTTTTATACTCAATTGAAAAGATATAAAGAATTGGAAATGATTTTACATTAATATATGTTAAGATTTATTACTTTCATGAGTCTAAATTATTTTTAGAATACATGCAATATTAGAAATCTTCTAAAACTAGAATTTCTAAATGGAATTACCTATTTATTGGGTAAAAGAAGTAGTTTAAGAAATGTTAGAAATTTTTTTGTATTTTTAAAATTTCAATAAAAATTTCTTTTAATTTTTAAATTTTTAAGTTTAAATTTTAAACTTCGGTTAAAAATAAAAAAAACGCAATATAAACATTTAGATAATAATGAATAATATCATTTTTAATGTTTTCATAAAAAAGGATGATAATGGGTCGAGTTAGACTGACCCGTGTCAGGCCCAAGCTCGACTTTAACAGCTTCTGCTTCGGTCCAAGGCAACTAGTACGAAGCTCGAGCTTAAGACCAACTAGCTTGGTTTAACTTGATTCTTTTATTTTTTAAATTAAGAAAATAAAAAACAACGTCATTTTTTACATAGCAATGTCTTTTTTTCTTATAGTTTTTAGTAACCGGTCATAATATATATATTTTTTTTGAAGGAAATAATATATATATTAATCTTTAACAATATAAGAATGAGAATATTTTTAAATGGATCGACCATATATTTATATAGCGGTTCTCAATATGAGATTAAATTATATTGATGCATTTTTTCACTACTTTTTTCTTTTTTTTATTATTGTCTTAATTAATTAGTCTTACACCTTTTGAGTAGTACGTATCAATTTTCAACTTCATTAATAAGCATTAAAAATTAAAATATCATTAAAAATTAAATTTTATTAAATTTCAAATATTACAAACTCAACAGTTTAAAATTATAGGGTTGTAATATGTGAATTAGTACTACAATCCACTGAAAAAATCTTAATGTATCAAAAAATAAATCATTTCATTTTGGAAGAAAAACAAAGGCATTGGTTGCATGAAACTTGTTTTCAAGTGTTCCCTTTTACGCCTACAATGTTACGATGCATACTAATAAATATACAATTTTTTATTATTTTATTATATATAATAATCATAATTTATAATAAATTAAATTAGTATAGATTAAAATATCTAACTCATACGTCTATATAATCAATCGATTTAAAATAATAGGTTATTATAAATTTAAATAAATAAATAAATTTTAAATTAAATTTTAAATTCTTCGACAAAAAAAGACAATTTCTTTCTGTTGTATTTTAAATTCTTTAATTTTATTAAATCTTTAATTAATTTTATGACAATCTAATACTAAACTTATTAAATATTAAATTTTTTATTTTCTGGGCTTAATTTGGGGTTTGATTATTAAAATATTAATTATATATATATATATATATATATATATATCAATTCTTGAAATTATCTTAAACTGAAAGGTTACTGTACAAAGTACAAACCGACTATCGCACGATATGTCTTCTCTGGATCAGTGAAGCAGGGACTTCATGTCTTATCTATCCAAGACAAAACAAGAAGCTCCTCATGTCCGATCCTTAACTGAAGACTCACCAGTTATCAAGCTTCAACTACCAACGAGCTTAATCTCCACAAGTTGTTCTCTTCCTCTCTAGCTTTCATCTGGGGTACCTTGTTTCAATTCTTTCACTTATTCTCTTGAAGTATTGTATTCGTTTTTATCCTGATCAAAGATATGTACTTCTTCCCTTTCCTTGTTTGCTCAACTGGGATTCTCTAAAGTTTTGTTTTTGACTTTCCTATTAGAATCTGAACTGTGAGTATGATTCTGGGTATTCTTAATCATTGACTCCAAACTTGAAGTTTTTTCTTGGGCTTGTTTTATGTGTTTTGCCTTTTTTTTATTGCTGCTGACATATGTATTTTATCTTATGCTTTGCTTGGATGCTAAGAAAATGACAGGAAATGTAGGAAAAGAATAGTTCAATTGCTTCTTTGTCGAGATTAGGTTTGATTCATGAGATGGTTTGCGGTTTCAGATACAGAATGGGACTTTTATAGCTCAATTGGATATTAGATGGTTTTCATGCTTTGAATGTTCTTCATTTTTTTAAAATTTTTTGTTACCATGCAAGCAGATAGGAATTGGTTGTTTCCTCATCAATCTTGGAGTACTAGGTCCTGGCTATGCTTCAAGATGTGAAATGGTTCTTATCAATCATCCACTCTTTAATGTCTTTTTTCTATGTTCCTGTCCAGCTAAACTGTGTTTTACATTTTTGGTTGTTTGTACTCCATTTTGTTCCTACGAAATTGGGACTGAATATGAAAGTAAACAATACAGTGCACAATGATTACTGAACCCTATACATCTGATTAACATCTTCACTTAGCTATATGCTGATTAACATCTTCACTTAGCTATATGCATTTCATGACCACTGAGAAATTTAAGGCATTTTTGGTTTTTGATCTTTCTTTGTGGTGGGGGTGGGTGGGCAGTCTGTGAATTATGTTTTATCTGTTTTTCATGTGGATTTAGGCTAAGCTTTCTGCTATGCTCCTTTTGTTGCTGAAAACTTTTTGTTTTTAATGCTCAATATTTGTTTATCTGATTAATTAGTAATCGGCATAGTTGATGAGCTATGTTCTATGTTAAAATTTATCTGTTGTTTAATGTGCATTATCTTCTAATTTGCAACTTCATATCATTGTGCGCTGTAAACCATTTATCCGAATTAGTTTGATCCCTGACCTGTGTGGATGTCCTGAAGTCACTTGTACAATTGACTTAATTGCTATAAATGCTGTAATAATGTAGTATGACTCAAAGCTACAGCAATGCAAGTGCAAGTTCCACGTCAAGTTTGAGTGGCAGCTTTCCTGATACAGAGGATGATCAAACCATTGCCAGCATCTTAACAATGACAGAAGAAGAAAAAACTCAAGTTGTCAAAAAGCTTGGGAGCAGGCTCTCTCATTTGAATTCTATACCAGTAGGCCCTTTTGTCAAAGTGTTGAATTCTCCTCAACTACGTACATGGCATTTTACTCACTGTGAAAGCTAAATTTTTAATGAATTCTCTTGACATGGAGCATTTTTTTTCCACTTGTTTTATGGGATTTGTTTGACATAGCCAATTCAAGAAATTATTGCTCTCCCATCGTTATTGAAAATGCACACCTTCTGCATACATGTATAAATTAGGGAAGCTGTTACTTTGTGTAGCTTTTATGGTTAAAGACTATGTTTCTGTACCGTAACAATCGAACATTCTTATTCTAGGTGGTACTGTACAAGCCCATCATTCATGAAAAGATAGTTCCTTGACAGAGTGAGGGGATTATTGTTGTGATCCTTGTTTTGGGTTTTGTCATTTATCCTTTTTTATTGTGTTGTGCATACCACTTTCACATTGTAACAGTATGCAACTTAGTTTGTGTCTCAATTAAGTGTGTAACAGCACTATTTATCAGCTAGATATCTTGCAGCACTTGTGTTACATGGTTGACAGGCTAGTTAGAGGCAGAGGGAATCTCTTATGATCGTTGGAATGATGACGTCATTGTGAATGGCCATTTAGGCTACAAATTCTTATTGATTCCTTCTTTTTGCAGCACGCACCACGTGTTAACCGTGAGATACCTGATGTGAATGACGCAAGCTTAGACCATGAACGACTGTCTGAAAGGTTGCAACTCAAGCCTCAATGCTATTTACTTTGATTATCGTCTTTAGTTAATAAACTGTTTATTCTACTATGATTTGTCTCTTAAGCCTTTACTTTACGATTCATCCTCGAGTTCACTTTCTGCCATGAGATTCACCAAATATATTTTCTCTGTGTGGCATCCTTTGAATAGAATCGTAGAGTAGATTCCATATGTAGACATCAGATACTCCCTGGTTGACATATTTGTTCAATACGGGGTAGATTTTACTACCTGATCTGTGTCATTTGGCAGAAACTGTGCATGCAAATCATGTATGTCTTTGTTAAACTAATCTGTTTTTGTTCAGGTTGGCTGCATATGGTTTGGCAGAATTACAAATTGCAGGTGATGGAAATTGTCAGGTGTGAAATTGCATTTCATATTCATAGTTGCTCATGCTTAGACCTAACTTTTTAAAGGGATCTTAGTAGCTTAGTCCATAGCAATTTCTGCTTTTCAAACTACCGCTTTACCTTAAATTTTACAGTTTCAAGCATTGTCAGACCAGTTGTTTCGGAATCCGAATCACCATAAACACATGAGGAAACAAGTGGTAAAGCAGGTACATATTGTACATCGCTACTAATGCATCCACTATTCAACCCCTCTGTTCTAGGATAACTGTGGTTTCATACCCAGTAAGGCTTGATAGGGCTTGAAACATTGACTTGAATAGAAATGGGTTACTTCTTGAATAGTGATTTAAAATGTATATTTTGGGGTAACAATGGCTTTTATATTTTTGTGGAAATATAAGCATTGTTTAGTAATTCTCTTAAGGAAGATATGTTCTTTTTCTTGTTTTTATTGGTTTCTTATGATTTTGTCCTTGTCATTCCAATAATTTGTTAATCTTTCTTTTCTCAGCTAAAGCATTTCAGAAAATTTTACGAAAGTTTTGTACCAATGAAGTACAACAGTTACCTGAAGCAGATGAAAAAGTTAGATCACTGTGATGACGCCTATTAGTTTCCTCCTTACAAAAGTTAGATGGCATGTTTCAGCAATATGGAACTAAATGTTGATTCTTTTCATGCATGAATGTCGTATGCTACTAGATCAGGGGAATGGGGCGATCACGTCACTCTGCAAGCAGCAGCAGATCGAGTAAGTACTTTACGATCTCTCTGATCCTTCAGACTCATTTCTGGAACTTAGTGTTAAGTTGGTCACTGTGAATATGTAAGAAATAAACCTAGCTATAACAGATTAGCCGAGCCAGGTTTTCTTCTTACTAGGAATGAAACTGGTGTTGCATCGTGACTTTATGATTCCGATCAGCATAGTGTCATCAGAAACTTGTTGGACCTGCAAATCCTTGTGCCTTAATAGCCCTTACCTGTCTATCATAAATAAAAAATGTCAAATCTCATGCATCCCCAGCCTTTTTAGTAGTTCAATGATGTTCTAAGTTTCTCGAAGCAATTTGATGAACTTGGCTCGCTTTGATGCAGCTTATCTTGTCAATCATGTACTTTCTCATATGTTGCTCTAATTGAGAATTTTGACTTGTTATTTTGGGAACAGAACAGACATATTCTGGATACAATAAAATTTGACAACACTTTTGAATTCAATTATGAATGATCTATGACTTTCTACAAGCTCTCTTTTCAGTTTGAAACCAAAATTTGTGTGGTCACATCTTTTCGCGACACATGCTACATCGAGATTATGCCCAAGAACAAGAATCCTGTCAGAGGTAGTTCCAATTTCTTGCTATGTTATATAATGTCTTCTTTTTTTTTTTGGTAAATTTGTTTCAATAAGTATTAAAGGAGTAGGAACTTCAGCCCTTCATTTAGTTCTGGTAGCTAGAATGGCAAGTTAGAGGAAAGTAGGAAACAGGCAAGAGTACTAATATGTCCCATCTTTCTTCTACTTCAAGATGAGAGTTGGGGCGTGAGCATGTAAGTTACATCTGAAGTTCTGCCATGGAATTCTAGGCAATTATATTTAGTTACACTGCAGAAATGTCGTCCAGACTCACTTGACGAGTAGACCTATGCGAAAAGTATTGAAAACCTAAAATATTTCTTCATTAAAGGGAGAGGTGTGTCATAGGTAGAATGCTGTCATCGCTCTACTACAGTCCTTCTTTGGCATATTGAAAAGATTCGCATTTAGGAAGTTAGTCTCCTTGTATCTATTTGTAAGTTGATATCATGTATCGTTTTCCGCTAACTGATTGGTTTTTGCATTTCTAGAGGTTTGGCTTAGTTTCTGGAGTGAAGTTCATTACAATTCATTGTATGCCATTGAAGGTACTGAACAAATCTAAAGCAATCAGATCATTTGTGCTTCGTACTGGGAATATTTTTGCACTCGCGAACCAATTAAGCTCATTGACTAACTGTTATGCATCTGCAGATGTTCCCACAAAAGTTCCAAGAAAACGGCATTGGCTTTTCTGAGATCGTGACATATCACCAGGAAGTGAAGAACACCATTCTTCATCCCATTCATTTATGTATATCATCTGCAATAGATAGGAAAAAGGAATACAGTAATACTTCCTAATGTATCAAAACAAGAACATAACGTGATGTAAAGTAGCAAGAAGTACAGTGTAAATAGAAGAATGATACATCATGATCAATTGGTAGATTTATATTGTTTTTTCTCTCTTCAACAACAACATCCTGATAAAATTTCACTAAGATGCAAGATTTGTGCATATATGTTTTTCTACTATCATTTTGCATAGTACATGGTTACATGTATGATTGTGTTTTTTGAAATGGATAATTACCTAAACCTCCACAGCATTATTGATTCTTGAGTTGGAAGTTCTTTCTTCTTTTCTCTATCATTGTGCTTTTCTACCTCTATTGGTAAAGAAGTTTCAGGTTGACTTACCGCTTCTCAAAGTAATTGCACTCACATTCTCTTTTTGATTCACCACCGTTTGGGAAGGTTATTTTTCTAATGCTTGCACTTCTAATTTACTTATAGAGGTAGCTAATTGAATGACTTGATTTTCTAAGTTTTGAAAGCTTGCCCTTGTTTTCTGTTGAAATTGTTGTGTATTAGTAGCAAGTGCCTTAACAATTTCATCTAAAGACATACCTAAATTTGAAGATTGAGGTTGAGCATATGTAGAGGCTTGAGGTTATAGGTTGTCTATTAAAATTGTGAGGTTGATATTTTTGTTGCCCTCCTTGATTTCCATAGCTAAGAGTATTTATGTGAATCTTTACCTACAAGACTACGAAAAATAAGGAGAAGGTGAATCAAACCAGATTTCAATTCAAAATCTACCTCAACATCTGGAAATTATATGCATAAGGGTTGTTGATTCAAATTTGGTGCCGCTAACTCTCTCAACGTTCTAGGGTTGAGATTTTCCATCTTTTCTTCTGCTTCTTGAAAATTAAAGTATTTATTAATTGTTAGATCTACTTCAATTTTCACATCTAAAAGTAAATGACTACTTCCTTGCTTAGTTTCTTTCTTTAAACGACGAGCTGTCTTCTCAATTTCTAAATTATATTATAATTTGTCTATTTGAGAAGCATGAGTCATACAAAATAAGATATTAGTAATAACTATAAAATAACACAACGAAACCTGGAAACTAAAGTAGTTTGTCGACAACGGCGTCAAATTTTGGTTAGGTTGTTGAAACTTTTAAAATAATTCCGATTCTTCAAACTTTTTATAGTATTTATGAAACCAGGTCGAATCTCAAGAAAACTAAACACTAGCTTTGCAATTTCAAATAATAAAATAAAATGGGAGTTTTCGATTGAATAACTAATTAACTAAAATTAACAGGGAATGAAAATAAATCAAATGAATATAAAAGTGTGAATTTCAAGATTACTGAACTCCGATTCAAGAGAAAGATCTTATCTAATTGTAACACTGATCATTTGTAGCGCCCTACTTCCGTAAGACCCGAACCCGACATCGAAGGTGATATTCGAGTCCGTGCCCGCGAAGGTAGCATGCTAGAACTATCAATCAATCACAATCCGATATAATTTTTTTTTTGAACAATAACATGGACAGAAGTCCATTTTCGATTTGGGCCCAATTGCACTTATAACCCCTTTACATTT
>JAOQMQ010000059.1:19752-54598 GCA_027563845.1 Erythroxylum subrotundum | reverse complement strand
AATGATCTCTTGCAATGTTTTGTTTCGTAGTTCCTCTATTGTTCATTAGTACTCTTTTATGTCTTTTTTGTTTCCAATAGTATTGTGATGCAACAAATCAAGTACCAGCTTCTCAACCAGGACCATATATATAGCCAAAATTATCTATCTACTAAAGTTTTCACAAAAGTTCTAGTTGTACATCCCATTTGATAATTACTATACGTACTCTTCTCTACATATTACATATTTAAGCATATTCATATTAGAAGAATTTAGACATTATTTTCAAAATATTTAGATAAAAATAAATAATTTATGAAGTAAAAATATTAGAATATATAGTAATTATAACAAAATTGAAATGTTTGATATCAAATAGAATGAAACGGATGCAATATTGTTACAAATCTTTGTATAACTTCAGCTGATGAAATTTTGTCAAGTGTAGAGGAGAGAAAAAGCAACAAAAGAAATATAAGATAATCTTACAAAAGTACAAGAGGTCAAGTTAACAAAATAAATATGAGATCATCTTACAAAATTACAGGAGGTCAAGTCATTTCATAACATAATTTTTCGATAGAGGAAACTTTATACTCTTTAGATATCATTATCGACTTTAGTGATTGCACACACTAATTATTTAATCACTCTATTATCTCAAATTACATTGTTAGGTAATACAGTAGGCCACATGAACATGCTAAATTTTTACTTAAAAATCTACATGATTCATATGATCGACTTATCATAAACTTTATCAATAATCTACTTACATATTGCCTAATACTTCTATGACATTGTAACAAAATTTTTGGAGGAAAAAAAGTTGAGGCAAAAGTAAATAAAATAGGTAATCTGGTTCATAACAAATCAAAGCCTTGATGGTGATGAAAAAGAGAATAATAGAACATGGTCTAATTGATAATCAAAATCATGATGCATCAAAATTAAGAAGTAAGAAGAATTTAAAATGTTACAATTGTGGTAAGAAAGATCACTTGAAAAATATAATTGAAATTTCAATAAGAAATTTTTTTTATCCTTAATAAAATTTTGCAAGTACTTTAGATGATGAAAATTATGTGTTGTTAAGTAGCAACAACAATTGAAAGTAAGAAGTCGCTACTTTATGTATTACTCTTCCACTCGAGAGTTGCTTTTCACTTGACCATTACAAGAGAATGATCTTATTATTATAAACTTATCTTAGGAAGACCTGTGTATAATTGTGATGATTATCATTTAAAGGTTGTTGGTATTGGAACCATCAAGTTAAAGATGTATAATGATATTGTTCATATTCTTGAAGAAGTATGGCTTGCGAACAAATTGAGTTGAATGATCTTAGATACAAAATAGAAATCAACAGTAATATTTTAAATATAACTCGAGGTGTGAGCTTATACTTATAAATGGAGAAAAGATAGGTATAAACTTGTACAAACTAAAGAGAGAGACATTACTAAAATCATAAACATTAGTCACTTCAAGTAGTCTAATTGAAATATCTTCAATTTGATGTCATTAAACACTTGGACATATATGTAAACAAGGAATGAAGATCCTTGTTGCGCAAAAGTTATTCCTCGGACTCACAAAGATATTATTATCCTTTTATAAGCATTTTGTTGCAAGTAACACCATATCAAATTTAAGAAATCAAATTCAAGAAACAAGGTTATTTTTTAATTGTTTCACTTTAGTATGTGGCAAGCATTAGTTCTACCATTGGGAGGAGCAAAATACTTTCTCTTCGAATGATGATTATTTCTGGAGGTGTTGGTTATGCCCTATTAAGAGGAAACCGTACGTGTTCCCAATCTTCAAAGTCCTCAAAGGGTGCATTAAACTTGATTATGGTGAAAAAACTAAAATGTTTAGGGACAGATAATAAAAGTTATATAATGTTAATGAATTTAATGCATTATGTAAGCAATAAGGGGTAAAAAATAGTTTACTATTACATATGCTCCTCAACAATACATAATGACTAAATGAATGACTAGAATTATATTAGAAAGAACACGAGTAATGTTAAAAGATGCAGGCTTATATAAGGATTTGGATAAAAGTAGTCAATATTGAATGTTAATAATAAACGGGACTTAAAGAATAAGCAAAATAGTGATGATCAAATATAACAATATCGTCTGAAGTTTGGCAGTGGAAAGATATGATAAAAAATAAGGAATGGATTAAATGCAATATTTTCTACTATAGTTTGACTTACTATAGTCAATATGAGCCTTTAATATAACAAACTTAATATAGACACTTGTGTGTAATTTAAGAGATTTAGTAATGGTTTCATTACTTTGCTATTGTATATAGATGATATGATGGTTACAAGCTAACAAACAGGGACGGATCCAGATATGTTTTTGAGTGGGGGCAAAATTTTATTGGAGACAAAAAAAAAAAAATTAGTGGGGGAAAAATTTTAATGAGAGCAAAATTTTAATTTTTTTATGAGTTAAAAATTTAAAATAATAATTTTTTCATGTAAACATTTTTAGAGCCAGTGGGGGCAAGTGGCTCCGTCCTTGCTAACAAATATGATATTAAAGAATTAAAGGTACAAGTGGCTAGAAAATTTTAAATAAAGGACTTAGACTAGTAAATAAGATTATATAAATGCAAATTTACTGAGACAAAAATAATAGAAAGATTTAGTTTTCTTAAAAGAATCACTTAAATAAGTTTTCAATGTTTCAATATGCAAAATTATAAAATAATCCTTTATTATGAACTCTGATAATGATGTTGACAGGATGAGGATGTTTTTGAGTATCGTATCCATTTACAATAATGAGTATAATTTTCATAATAACTCATATGAGACAAGACATTACATATGTAGTAGTAACACTTAGTCATTACATGGTGAAGCTTAGTACAAAGTATTGGAATAATGTAAAGAGAATCCTAATATACATTAAACGGACCTCTAATATTGCATTATAATATTGAAAATCGAACTTTATTGTAAAAGAATGTATTAACTTTGATTATGTAAAGTGATATTGATAAAAACAAATTAACTTGACGTTATATGTTCACACTTTTCCTTTTTCTATTTCAAAGTAATAGTTAAATTTTGAATTGAAATTAATTTTAAAAAGTTATTAACCAACTTAATAAGATAATACTGTTATAAATTAAGTATATTTTACAGCTTAAATTTAATTGTTCACAAATTTAATTGTTATCTTTCTAATAAATATAAGAAATTGGGTAAGGGATTTAATTCATTAAAATATAGTAAAATTTTAAATTGTAATGAATAATTATTGTATAATTAGATAATGTTTGGTAACCGGTCGTAAAGAAGTGAGAATGAGAATGCAACTTTTATTCCTAATTTTTAGTTGTTTGGATAATAGTAATAGATAAAATAGGGAATGACAATGAGAATGCAACTTTTATTCCTAATTTTTAGTTGTTTGGATAATAGTAATAGATAAAATAGGGAATGACAAAACTAGAATGAATCCTATATAAATATTACTAAGAAATTGATTCTTACATTATCAACAAAATTATCTTTTATATTATTTTTTAATAATTATTTTATTTTATTTCATTAATACTTTTATTCTTATCATAAAAATCATTCATAATTATTTAGAAATTAATAATTTTATAAACTTTTTATTAATTATTTATAAAATAAATATTTTAATTAATTATTTACAAAATAAATTATAAAATAACTAACTATGAATATAAAAATTTCATTATCATTTTTAATATTTAATACCAAATATTGACATCACTTTATTTAACACTATAACAAACACATATAATCAAGTAATTTTATTTCTATTCTGATTCCCACTTTTCATTCTCTTTTTTTTTTTTAATTCCAATTCTTTTATTACTAATAAACAATCGAGAGATTAGGTGTATTCGAGTCCATTGTGACTCAAACAATCCAAAGTTCAATTGAATTGAGTAATTTAAAGTTTGATTGAATTTGATTAAATTATTTTTTTTAACTTTAAAAAATCAATATGATATTTTTTAATTTAAAATAATTTATTTTATGTAAAAATTTTGAATTTTAGGCTGTGCAATTCAAGGTCAAGCTCAATTCAATGCCCAAAGTTAAAAAAAAAAAAAAAAACCTTAGAACCTGATCGGAAGCAAATCAACTCAGATCAAACCTGTTAGCTTCGGAGAAGTCCCAAGACTATTTTGGTCATCCCTGTTAATAATAAAAGGCCTCCCCACATTAAAATGCATGTTAAGAAATCTAGCAAGGTAGCTTTTTTATTTATAAGCACAATCCCATGCAGATATTGTATCCTAAAGCCAAAATGAACAAATGGACTCTCGCGTGCCTTACAGAATTCGAAACAATGATACAAGCAATTGAAACCCAGTTAGCTTTCCATTACAAATTTGGAACCCAGAAACGGTTTCCTCGCAGAACAGGTGGTTTTCTTGTTTTCTTGACAGGAAAGCTTATGAGATTCTGGCATGGCAAACACTTGTCAAAGCATTGTAAATAGAATCTGACTGGTTTAACAAGCTAGACGACAAAAACTACTACTGGGAAATGTAATTGAACCTCTTCGTCTTTGTCTTTCATTTCAATAAGGTGTTTTTTGGCTGGTTTTCTGTGAACGGTGCTCAAAGATCGCTTCTTGGGAGAACAAAAGAGAAGAAGGGAAACAAGAGAAGCAACGATGTCAGACTATCTGCCTCGTGAAGTGGTGGTCGATATACTGATGAGGGTGCCCGTAAAATCTTTGCTTTGCTGCAAATGCGTCTGCAAATCTTGGAATTCTATCATCTCAAGTCCCGAGTTCATCACTAATTACCATCTCAAACAGACCACTGCTAGGTCCCGAGGTAATACATTTCTGTTCCTCAAGTACATATCAAAGCCGTTCACAGAAAAGTCATGTTGGATATATCGTGATAATGATGAAGAGTTTAGTGTACACTCGCAAATGGAACATCCCTGTAAGATTAGAAGCTGGAATAATGGTTTCATTGGTTCTTGTGACGGTGTTATTTGCCTCTCGAATGATGAAAAACATTATCTTGTTCATCCTCTTCTCTGGAATCCTTCCATTAGAAGATACCTGAGACTTCCTAGACCTTTGATTCCTTGTCATACATCAAATAATATCTATGGGGTTATTGCTGGCTTTGGCTTTGATTCGCAGAATAATGACTACAAGGTTGTTAGGATAGTGAATGTCCGGAGAAGTATGGTAATTAACAAGAAGCTTAAACATCCGATTGAAGTTGAGGTTTACTCTCTGAATGCAAGATCTTGGAAGATGATTGATGCATGTGTTGATCCATTTGGTATGTGTTTTGGCAACATGCAACCAGCCCTTTTGAATGGGATTGTGCATTGGCTTGTGTATAGATTAGTGAATCAGAAAGAATATAATTCTGTCTTGACATTTGATTTCAAGAGAGAATTGTTTGACAGCATAATTTTACCAAAAATTGTGGTTACTGAATGGAACGAACTGTCAGTTACAGTGTGTCAAAAGTCCCTTGGTGTGTTTCACCTGGATGATCATCACTGTAACGTATGGGTGATGGAGGAATATGGTGTAGTGGATTCTTGGATTAAGATGTTCATCATTGATCGAAGGGGCGTAATTGAGAGGCCATTATGTTTTAGAAGCAACGGCGAAATACTGATGGAATCGTTCAATGATAAGTTAATTACATATGACGCTGAAGAACAGAAGATATATGATCTTGGAATCATTGGCTTTGGAGGGTGGTGCCGTGCAGAATCTTACGTGGAAAGTCTAGTCTTACTTAATGAGTCAAAATCTGATGAGACTCCAACCAAGAAGAGGAAGAGTAGGTAAGAGCTGTTTTCTTCCTTGTAGTTCATCACTTCTCAGTAATTTCATTTTGCTTACAAGTGCTTCCATCGACCTCGGGCCAAATATAAACATATCATATCTCATGTTCATGTTCATGTTCATGTTACTGACTCCTGGAAATTCCCATTTCATGAGTCTTTCTTATATCCCCTTCTTTTGGAGTATGTAATATAGTGTAAAGCTAGTGATTTGTTAACTTTAACTGCATTGTTATTGCTTATTTTTCTAATAAGATTAGGAGAAATCCATATAGTGATGTCACTAGTTCAATCTCCTGGAACTAGGACAATGCTTGGCGTATAAGTTGATTTTGAGATTTGCCTGTGGCAACTTTGCAGAAATGTATCTTTTGCTGGTATAGTTTTCAAACTCTTGTAGCATCCAGGACTAAAGCCTTTACTCTTGTGCTGTTGGATTCTCCCATCATTATACTGCCTTTTATTTCCATTTGTATGACTAATCATTTTTTTTTAATCCCTGCCAACATAAAGTCTTCATCTTTCCTGTCATTTAGGGTAATTAGATGAAGATGACTAAGCAAACGTTTGAAGCTTACAGTGATAACAATTTCTCTTTTTATGACTTCTTTATTTCTTCTTTAATACCATCATTAAATGAAATTATTGGATCATTCTTGTTGGATTTACAATTCATGTAGTTTACCTTACATGTAGTTTACAACCTTGAGATTTACCTGAAAGAAGATTTCTATCAACCTTATTGTTTCCACTCTTCAAACCAAAAAGTCCTTGGCCAAGGCCCACCATACCTCATCATGACACTTTATCCCTTCTTTTTACACAAGTTGTATCATCCTTGTTGAACAGGCCCATGTAAGACGATGGCCTGGATGAAGTTTAAACGACACAAATTGACAGAAAATACTTACTCCCTTGCAAGAATAAAGCATGCTGATAGCTAACAGATAAATGATTTTTTAAACATCTGTTCCTGACTTCTGTGAATGTAATATTGTTTTTGTTTTCAGCATATTTGTCTATTTCACTCCTGTGGTTAAGTTTCTTCAGGTAAGGCGATATACTGTAACATGGCTGCTTGTCTTTCATTAAGTTCCTGCAGTCTTATTTAATGCCCGTAGCTGTGGATGAGGTTAATATGTACTGACACCAGCCCTACTTTCCTTATCTCACTCAAGAGAAGAAGAAAATGAACATCAAAGTGATGAAAAAGGATAAACAATCCCTATAAAATTTTTACTATTCTGCATATTGTTACTCATCTATATAGTTTGCCCGTGTACAGATGCATCCTATTTAGTACCTAATTTAGATCTTAAATGCATTGAAAGCTCCCTAATTTCCTCAAATGCAATCTGTATAACACCTAAAAGAGAATTCTGGTATACATTCTTTGTCACAACATGAAACCTACATGCTGTTGAGCATTGGCAACCTTCCATAGTTTTGCTGTCAGCAATGCCTAGATGAATGCAATTCAAGTGATAAACCAAAATTGCCAACACCAGTTCATCTAAAACTAACTTTTGGTTTAACTGGAATCCAATTAAGATCAAGTTTTTTTTTCTTTTCTGGATGAAGATTGATTTATTTGAAAAGGAATTTTTGCTGGTTAAGTACTTTATTTCTGTTGGTTTGGCTTTTTTAATGGAATTTGCTTCTTATGCATATTGAGAGGTGGTATTACAATTATTGAGAACAAGAAGAAGGGCCACTTACACAGAAAAGCATGGAATTTCAATATCTTAGACATTCTTAGTATTCGTTTTGTGTATATGCCAGTAGGCTTCTTAATATTGAACAAGGAATTGCGGGGACTAGCAAAGGGAAGAGACCAGATCATCATGATAAAGTGGTTATATCAACTAATGATGAGGTATTGCCAAAGACAAAGCGTGAAGCTAATGTTTGTCAGATGGAACGACCACTGGTAAGTGGAACTATGGAGGAAGCCTTGATCTCAAAGTATCAACACTTGTGTTAAAGCCCAAATATCAGAATGTTGGCTTTATCAAAATTTACTGGATTGTGAATGAAATTTAATTGCATTTTGTTACGCAGGCTACAAGGGGTGCTAGCTCTCGTACACTAATCAATTATTCATTACCATATCTGTTCCGTGGAGCAAAGTGCCTCGATAGACTTGCTGTGCCTATCCGTCGACGATTCTAAATCAAACTCGACAAACATATCATTTAAGTTTCATGTAGAGAATGTGAAGTGGGATGGAAATATGATGTCAGTGGTAAGTTGGAAAATCTCTGTGATGAAAATCTTGGTGAACTGTTTTCTTACTTGAAGAGTTCAAATAAGTAAACTTCTTAGTCTATTTAGAACAATTACCATTTATGATGTAATAGACTTTGAGTTAAGAAGAGAACTGAAGGCGGTAATGTTGTGTCACCAGTAATAAGTTTCCCTGTCAATTTTTGTGATAATGTCCTTTGCACTAGTTTGCATGTTAAAAATAACAACAAAACTTACAACCATCATTTTGAGTCAGTGAAATGACTTGGCCATTTCCAGACCATTTGGCTCCATTCATGGGGTTATGGAGAACTTTTGTTTGCAGATTCTAGGGCCTTAGAACGGTCATTCTCCTTTTCATATTTTTAAAATTTCTCTTGCCTAAAACTGCTTAATCATCAATTCTTCTTCTTCTTCTCTTAAATCATGAGTGGTCCTCATTGCCATCTCCAGAGCATGTTTGATCTCACAAGGCCAATATGGCATATACAAAACCTCTATTAGACTCTTATCTTACCATGAAATCTTATAATGTACAAAAATTTCGGGCGTCCTTTTTTTTGGTGCCAAATTCAGTGCAGTCAATTTAAAAAACTCATTAAAAGACTCTAGAGCACCTGCTCACAAAATTGGTGAGAGAAGTACAACCATTTTGATGTATGCTGTGGGCAACCAGGTCTTATAGCTGGCCTAAACTTGGTGGTAAAAGTATCTGTGGAAAAGGATATAGTTTCACAATTGAGTTGGCTTGACTCATGGATTGACCAAGCTGGTTGAGTTCAATTGGTAAAATCTGATGCCAATTTTCTCTTGCGAATAAGATTTGTGTGGTTTACGAAACTTATCCTGCCAGGTGGTTCAAAATGGAAATGAGCCATTCTTGGCTTCATTTTTATTTTTCCGTAAATGATATCCTTTATTGACTTCCTTGAAGATGGGGAGTAATATTCATCCAAACTCTTTTCCTTCCATCTCTTCATAATTGATTTTCATTTAACATTGCTAATCAAGCAGTCCTAAGAAATTGTTCAAAAAAGTCATTGATGATCACGAGTTCTAGAGGCTCATAGTTGTTTTCCCAAGAAGTCGGCATTAACAGCTTTCCATTTTCTGCATCAACTAATTGCTTTGACTTTGGAGCTAACAAACAGAATAGGAAATCATCCTGTCTGTTAACCACTAACTAGTAGCCGGTGGCAGCCAAATTCCTTTAATCTCATCCGCTTTTTCTCTTAACTACGTTCCATATGCTTTGATTGTATAAACATATTTACATACAACATTATCTGGCATATTAAAAGATTAATATATATTCTGCAATGTAATGAACATGCTTAAAGAGCCCTCTATATAGAAAGTAAACTTAAACTGGATTTACCATAACATTAAGCATTTTGAATTGTATCTTGTTCTGCAATTTGTCGTCATACAATTTTGTCGTCGTGCAACTTTTCGCACATGCAATGCATGCTACTTTATGATTAGCAAGTCCATTAATGCTACTGAATTATGGCACTATGATCATGACTAATAATGCTGTTCTATTTCAAAAGGTGCAATTATGCAGACTAATGCTTTTACCAAATACAATCAAGATTCACGTATTATGACTAGGAATACGACAAGTATTTGGATAAGAAGTGCTGGATAGATGTACAGTGGAAACCGTAATCAGTGACAAGTGTCTGCAGGGGTTGAGTTATACAATTTATGTAGTTGGTTGGTTGCTGTAGACTTCATGATTTTTGGTCATTTCTAGACAATATAGCTTCTAGAGGAAATATTATACTTTTCCATGTATGTCTTAATTGATTGTGGTGTGACCCTTGAAATCTTTAGTCTCAAATCTTAACATGCTAATTGCTAGTTCATGCATTGATAGCCGTTCGATTGGGTAAGTCTTCAAAAATGCTTGTGTCTCATATCATTTACCAATAGGGCCACACCTGTATTCTAGGTGATAGAACTGGTTATAGAGATAGAACAGGATAAGCAAAATTGTCCTTTTTGTTTCCTTCTCCTTTCACAAAGAAAAGACTGTTGGTCATTCAGATTTTTGTTGTCATATAGCTCAAGACCTAGGGCATGTACAGAAAGATGTGATATAAATGCTATTTTGCACTCAGTGTTCATCTCTTTATGAAAACAAACTAGTGACAGTAAGATATCCTTCTTACTGTCACTGGTTTGTTGTTCTGTATTCAATTTTCCAATCTATGTACAGAATATTTCTTAAGATATGTACATAAACAGAAATTTCATCATTAGGCTTGCTCTCATCATTATTTCTTCATTCAATATGTTTAATACGTTTTATAGCTTATTTGTCTGAAAGTCTGTATGTAGTTACTAACCTATGAAATTGTGTTGTAGCATAAGGATTGCAAATATTTATTGCTTCTGTTGATTAGTCTGTCAAATTGGAAAGATTTGATTATATGATCCTTTTGGTGGATACATTATTACTTTTTACTTCATATGCTCAAAGTCATCAATGCTTGTACAGACAATCACAATTGCTTGAAAATTTGCCAAAGAGTCCGGCATATTGGATCAGACACTGCAATATGTCGGTGAGGCTTGGCATATTAAGGGACCAACAGTACTGGGGTTGTATTCCTTGATTTTTGTGACCATTGTCTAGGAGCTAGATTTTGGTTTTTTTGGTCTCATTATCAGATACAATCAGAATATTTGACTTTACATCAATGAAATGGTGTTCTCTTTCTTGTTATGCATAGCATTCTCTGTAGAGTTTCTGGGGTTTTATGGGTATGCCTATGTATTCTCTTGGATGATAAGTAATAAAATTGACCACCAAATATAGCGAATTCAGATTCTTTGTGCAGGCACAATTCTAAATTGACACTTCAATACTTACTTTGAGTTATTATTATTGTTTTTCTCTTTTCGGGAAATGTTGTCAACAATAAGGCTTCTGCTGAAGTAAAGGAGATTATATATTGTTCTCTGCAAATTTGCAGCTAATATGTTATGTAGATGCTCTTTATTGTTTGGAGTAATTCTCCTATTGGTTTGATTTCCTTTCTATTCAAAATGGGTACTCTATTGAAATTTGGTTCTTAGCCTAAAACCCCAGAAAAAGGTTACTGCTATTTTAATATTTGATCTGGCATAAATATGCCTGCGGTATATAGAACAGTGAATTTGGTGTATTTATTATGATAAGTTGTTTACTTTTCTTGCTTTTGAAGAGGTTAAGGGTCACCTGCTTCAATTGTAATGAAATCTGAGACTGGTTAGTGTTTTGTTTTTTGATGTGTTTATACATATTTTATTCCTGTCAGTTTCATGATGCCTAGAAAGAGATGGAGCATCGAGTGCAACTTCTGAAGACAAATGATAAGGACTTAATGCTACCTTATTGCTTGATAGAACCACTTGAAATGGTACAGTTGCTGTTTTAATCCTCGGATAGCCTCATTTGACCTTGTACCATATGCTTCATTGAGCAACATTAGGCTCTACTCATGGTACTCTGCAACACAGCAGCCTCACAGCCACACGATGGTTGTTGGTACTAAGGATGTCTAATGAGAGCAAGTACAAGGAATATGAAGCGATCACTCAAAGAGCAAGCTGAAGGAAGAAAGGTGAAAAAATCTTGCAAGCCTTAATTCTACTTGTGGAAGCCTTATGTTGTTTTCAAATATTTGGTGTGACAAAACTAGCAGAGACAGGAAAGGCTATGATTCTCTTCTGTTGTCAAGTATCCCTGCTCTATTATCTATTGCTATATGTTGGATAAGCTTTGTTTTGAGATTGACATGTGAAATAAAAAAAAAAAATCTACCAAGTGCCTAATCCTCAGCTGTTGCCTGAAATCAGTTTAGGATGAATGACTGTGTCTGTATCTAATATACACTGATTTTTATGTCACACAGTTGATATTTTCTAATTTTCAATGTTATATGATGAGATTCAGATTGTATCTGTTGTTGAGGTTCAACAGTCCGCTGAGTAGCTTAAGAGCTTGAATTCATGACAACAAGCTTACTTTAGCTAAAGTTTCACCTTGAGGAGGAAGGTATGCAGTAGCTTCAGTAAGTATCACTACCTTGATTTGGGGTATGAAGGTGCATAAATACTTCAAATGGTGCTGTGTTTAATTTTGGTTTTCAATTTGTTGCTCAAGCTGCGATATCCGAAACTGATAATCTGTGATTGATATCCGAAACTGATAATCTGTGATTTCAAATTATGAATATCAACCTGAAATGAGAAAACGAAATAATGAGCCTAAACAAAGTAGCCAGTTCCTTCAGAAAATCTTATGCCATATCTATAAACTTCTGTCAGCATGTTTATATGGATTCCATAGGTCTGTGTCATTGTGCCCTGGCAAGCAGGTATCTGTAAGCGATATACATTGTAATCATGTTCCTTGTGAAACATTAGTATCATTACCAAATCCAAAGATCTGAACATATTTTGGCGGTGATAGCTCACTGTTTGTAATTACTGGTACAATCTAACGAGATTTTGAATCAGTATAGAGACAGCAAAATATATCTATTTACGGCTCAGCTTTTTGATAATTCTTGCAGTCATTTTCCAGATAATGTGCAGGTGAGAATATGTTTGAAGAAATTGATTACAAGCATTAGTCCCACAATGTTAATTTGTAGTTCAATTATCACTATTGCAGGGTTCTACCACTCGCACCATGCAGTCGTAACGGAACAAGTATCATGGATTGTTCCTAGTCAGGTAATCACGAGGGACAAGTGGTTGAACTCAAGCTCCTGACCCCATTCGATATGTTCAGTACTTTCTACAGGTTTTTCATAGAAATTGAATCATGTTCAGCAACTGTGTTGTATGCAGCTCTGCGGTATCAGGCATGTGCGAAACAAGGTATGCTGATAGTTAAAGCAGGAAAAGCAGTCAGATGTGGTTAATGCATCAGGCTTCTCCAGATTGATCCTCGATGATCTTGTAGTAACATTTATTTTGTCATATAAGATGCTTGGAAGTCTCAGATATTGCATGCAAGTTAAGGCAAGGCTTTTCGACAAATGTGCAGTTCCTGATCTTTAGTTGCACAGGAACCTGCACAATCTGATAAGAAAAAAGTTCAGAAAGCATGATTTTGTTTTTGAAACGTCATTTGTACAAGTATTAGCATGCAATGTCAGAGGTGTGATTCTTCAAGCTCAAATCACCATCATTAAGTCGTAAACACCGACCACAGGCACCGAGAGGGCGGGACCGAGGAACTGAACTTGACAGTGATCTTCCAAGTACAAGGATCATAAGATAAGTATATTCTTCCTTACAATATATCATAAGATTGTCACCCCTGTCAAACTGCCAAAAATGAATATTCTTGCCATAAGTTTTGCAGAGTTTCTCAGAATCGTGTCTCTGAATGTTTCCAGGATCGCCAGGCATGAACAAAACACCAGCTGTTGATCCATGAACAGGTTCTCCAAGGTTATATACTTGATCCCAATGAGCTCTAGTGTCAGGTTGACATTGAAGGCATGGGTTTGTTTCAGTTTCAAGGTGTGATTTCTGCATCAGATCAGGATTTATGGACCAAGTTCTTGAAAATCACCATACTCAATCATAATCTTTACCACTCAAGAGTTTTTAGTGCTCTGATTAAGCTCTAAGTAATTATAATTTTTAGGGGACAACAGATTCTAAAATATTAAATCTTTTAGGAAATTTTCAATTTAGTATCTTAAATTTTTAAAATTTTCAATTAAGTGATTAATCTTTTATAATTTTAATAATTTGGTACCTTAATAACTTAATCTAAAGTGTTAGTTATGTTAATATTTTTGTTAATTTGGAAATTGAAATTATTTTTGTCTGACACGCTTCTATGTGAAAATTTAGTTAATAATTAAATATTCACATGGATTTAAAAATGTTGTTTAAGGCTATAAAAGATTGATCACTTAATTAAAAAATTTAAAAGTTTAGATACCAAATTGAAATTTTTTTAAAAAAATTTGACACTTTAAAATCTATTATTCTTAATTTTTAGAATTATTAAAAACTTATAGAAAATCAAGTCTATTATATAGTTTTTTTTTCAAGAATGCTTTGAAATTGGGATGGAGTTTATAAACTTTTACATTCTTATACTATGTTTAACTAATTAACTCTATTATTTAGGTTGTTTTGATAAACCATTACTTCTAATTTAAAACAAAAATCATAAATTTTTGGTATAATTTACACGATATTTAACTAAGGATAGTAAAAGGCTTGATATCGACCAAGCTCGGTAGAGCTGCCTGAGTTAAAATCTCCCAGAGCCCGAAACTTTATAGCAAACGACATCATTTTATTAAAAATAATGTTGTTTTGTACTTTTAATTTTTAAAAAAATTGATCGGCTCGAATTCGAACTTGGACTCGAGCTCAGGGTCAAGTGGTCTCTTGCTCAATTGGGCTCGAGCTAGGGCCCGACTAATAGTTTCAAATTAGCCATATTTCAATTAACAATTGAGTTTCTAAACATGTTTTTATTTTTAATTTTTTTATTATAAATTTTAATTAAATAAAATTTTGTTTTCAATTTTTATGTTATAAATTTCAATCAAATAAAATTTTATTCTTTTAATAAAAAATAAAAAAATAAAAAATAAAGATTACAAACTACGACAAAAAAATAAAATATAACGAAACGTATTTTAATAAAAGAAGAATGAAATCTGAGCCTTCCTCTCCGTTGACTTCCAAAGTCTTCCGCAGGAGTCTACGATGATACCATGCGCAACGCAACCGGACGTCTCTTCTTCCTCCACGTGTACTTTTGTCTACGTGGCTGTCTCCTATTTGCCAGTTGTACACCCCGTGCTCCACAAAACCCCTCCATAATTCCCACATTTTCCTCCTAAACTAGAAATCTCCATTTCACTTTCTCTCGGTTTTTCTCGCCAACCAACAGAAAAAGGAAAGAGCTTGAAATAAAACAACACCGCTGATCACTAATAGAGAATGCAATTCTGAGTCCTTCAACTTCATCAAATAATAAAGATGAGGTCAATGTTGTTCAAATCAGGAATATTCATATCCTTGCTTTTGTTGAACTTTGTTCCTTCGCAATCAGCTGTTTCGAGCATAGATCTAGGGTCCGAATGGATGAAAGTCGCTGTAGTGAATCTAAAGCCAGGCCAAACGCCGATCTCGATCGCAATCAATGAGATGTCGAAGCGCAAATCCCCGACTTTCGTCGCATTCCAGGGCGGAACTCGTCTTCTAGGCGAAGAAGCCGCCGGAATCGCGGCACGGTACCCGGACAAAGTCTACTCTCAGCTCCGAGACATGATCGGAAAGCCGTACACTTACGTGAAATCGTCTCTCGATTCAATGTACCTGCCGTTGGACGTCGTCGAAAATTCTAGAGGCGCGGCCGGTTTCAGGATCGCCGATAGTCTGGGCGCCGATGCTTCGATTTACTCTGCGGAGGAGTTGCTGGCGATGGTGTTGAGTTACGCCGCGAATTTGGCGGAGGTTCACGCGAAGGTTCCGGTGAAGGATGCGGTGGTCACCGTACCGCCGTATTTTGGGCAGGCGGAGAGGAGAGGGTTGGTTACGGCGGCGCAGTTGGCGGGAATAAATGTGCTTGCTTTGGTACATGAGCATTCAGGTGCTGCGTTACAGTACGGGATTGACAAAGACTTTTCTAATGGTTCAAGGTACGTTGTATTGTATGATATGGGGTCAAGCAGTACTTATGCAGCTCTTGTTCACTACTCGGCCTACAGTGCAAAAGAGTTCGGGAAGACTGTGTCCGTTAATCAATTTCAGGTAAATTTCTCATCTTTCTCTTGTTTGATTTATTTCTTGAAAGTTGTGGCTAATTTATGTTTCAATGCATTAGCTTTATTAAGAGAGAAAAGTTTGGACTTTAGTATTCCCTGGAGAAATCTAAAACTGAAATTCCCATCTAATTTGGTTGTTATTACAAGAGCTTCAGTGAAGATTGTTGAACGTCTATATCTGTAAATCGATTTAGATGATTTGAGTTAATATAAAACTAACAGAATTAGTTCATTTTAATTTGGTTTAAAACTAACTGAAGTGTAATAAATGTTGTCTTTTCCCCTTTATATTTTGTGGTTTCTTCTTATACTTGGTTCTTTGATACTTGTCTGGGTCCTGTTCTTTGATACTTGGCTGGGTCCTGTTAATGTTTTTATGATTTTATAATATTTCCAGGTTAAGGATGTTAGATGGGACGCAGTTCTTGGAGGACAGAATCTGGAATCTCGGTTGGTGGAGTTCTTTGCAGATGAATTCAATAAACAAGTTGGAAATGGGGTTGATGTTAGAAAGTCTCCTAAGGCGATGGCTAAATTGAAGAAACAGGTTAAGCGAACCAAAGAAATTTTAAGTGCAAATACGGCGGCTCCTATATCAGTTGAATCTCTCTATGATGACCGGGACTTTAGGTAGGGTGGGACTTTGGACATGCTATGCATAAACAAGCTATCTTAGTGTTCTTGTTTGTAAATCCAGTCTCTTTCTCTGCTTTTGCCAGCATCAGTTACTTGTTTTTGTGAACTTATGGCTACCATCAGGCTACCCACCTTATGTTTTTGGCTATCATGATCTGTTCCTGCCAGTTGCATTCAATTAATTTGCAACAACAATCTTTTCCATCATTGACCACTAAGTTGTCTGGTTGAATAATTAAATCAGTTAGATGCATCACTGCATTAATGAAACATATAGAATTTTTACTCCTTCATATATGTATAGTTGCTCCGGTTTGTTTGTTTCTTTGCGTTTCCTTTTGAGTATATGAATATTTCATGTAGATCAGATGAAGAATTGATTGTGATCTCATATGAATCTCTTTTTATCTTTTGTAATGATTTGCAACTTAGTGAAATAATTGTGTATGTGTGGTATCTTATAATACTAAGTTCTGCAGAAAGTAATAAAAATTGGCAGACATTTTGTTTCTTGAGCTGGTATTTTATTCTGTTGATTTCATTAGCTAAAATTACTTTAACCAATTTGTTTCTTGCATTGTGAATTGCCAGAGTTCTTGCTTTTTATTTCATCATTTATGGTTAAAGATCAAGGTTTTCTTCTTGGTTTGCTTACCCACAAGCCCTTGTATGTGGTTGAGAACTCATTAGTTATGGCAAAACCTCAACAATAGCATTGTGTAGCAACATTCTTATTGGTTGTGTGGGGTTGCTAGCAGTTAAGTTGAGTATGATCATTAGTTAGATGCTCAAAAGAATGTTTTGTTATATATTTGTGTGACAACCTTTAATTAGCATCTTTTTTTTTTTTCAGGAGCACTGTCACCCGTGAGAAGTTTGAGGAGCTTTGTGAAGATCTGTGGGATAGGTCTCTTATACCTTTAAAAGAAGTTATCAAGCATTCTGGGCTCAAGTTGGATGAAATATATGCAGTTGAACTCATAGGAGGTTCTACCAGAGTGCCAAAGTTGCAGGTTGGTACTGTCATTTTCAGTTGTCGTTTATGGACTGAAGGTAGAAATTATGGTCATTCTATCATTTCATCCACACCTCAATACAAAAAGCAGAAGAGCCATCCTGTCATTCTTTCGCATTTAGCTTTATCAATTTTTTAGTTAGAGTTTTTAACTTTAAAACTATTTTTGCAAAGTTGCAATGTCCGATCCCGCCATGGTACCACTTTGCTACACGTCAACCTCCTTTTGATTGCTTTGATGTCTTCCATTTTAGTAAATGATTCTTTGATGCATTTTTGAGGAACGAAAAGGATCTTGAATAATTTTGATGAAGATAATGGATAAACAGTGGTTGTATGCAGTCAAAAATGCTTTTCTTATGCTTATTGTGCTACAAGTGTTCCTCATAGCACGAACATAAGCAAGTTGACACACTTGTCTCTTAGCTCACTGCTTTTAGCTTAGCAAGAATATGCCATAATGTATGCCTAATTATTCCATGACACATTATTTTCTTTTGACCCTCATCTGTTAATCAAGCTAGCATTTAAAAGAAATCTCTTTTTCGTTTAATAGGCCAAGATCCAAGAATTTCTTGGTAGGACTGAGCTGGACAAACATCTGGATGCTGATGAGGCTATAGTTCTTGGTGCATCACTACATGCTGCAAATTTAAGTGATGGAATCAAATTGAATCGCAAGTTAGGAATGGTTGATGGTTCAACATATGGTTTCACAGTTGAACTAAATGGTCCTGATCTTGTTAAAGATGAGAGTACCAAGCAGTTAATTGTACCAAGGATGAAAAAGCTACCCAGTAAGGTATTTTGAATCTCTAACATGAGATAACTAGATGATTAGTGAAAAGTTGTGATTGGAATCCCATGCTCCATATTTTCCTCTTTCTGGATGGATTGGTCCTATGTCTAATTATCTTTCTTCTTATTTATAGATGTTCAGATCCGTTATCCATAACAAAGATTTTGACGTTTCACTTGCATATGAGAGTGAAGATCTTTTGCCTCCCGGTGTCACCTCAAATGTCTTTGCTCAGTATGCTGTGTCTGGTCTTGCTGATGCAAGTGAAAAGTAAGGATTTCCTTGATCTTTTTGCTGATCTATATTTTTCTCTTTTTTTTTTTCGTGATCACAAAACCATTTCATAGTAAAAGGTCCTAAAGGTTTTATTTTTCCTTCTTATTTTACATTGTCTAGATATTCTTCCCGAAATTTGTCCTCTCCTATCAAGGCAAATCTCCATTTCTCTCTCAGCCGAAGTGGAATTCTTTCTTTAGACCGAGCAGATGCCGTCATTGAGGTATCAGAATGGGTGGAGGTACCTAAAAAGAATCTGACGTTGGAAACTACAACCAGTACCTCCCCAAACATATCAGTTGAAACTGGTACTAACAACACTTCAGATGATAGCAATAAAAACTTGCAGTCTGATGGTGAAATCAGTACTGCATCCAACTCCACTGCAGAGGAATCAAGTACAGTTGATTTGGGCACAGAGAAAAAACTGAAAAAACGAACATTCAGGGTTCCACTGAAGGTATAGACTGATAATTTACGTCCAGAAAGTATCTATCTTGTAGCAAGTCTCATGCTTTTTTTCCTTTCTTATTCCTTATTGTTGTTTCTGTTTGTTGGAGGTTGTTGAGAAGACGGTGGGACCTGGAGCACCTCTTTCAAAGGAATCGCTAGATGAAGCTAAGAGAAAATTGGATGCACTGAACAAACGGGATAGTGAGCGAAGAAGAACTGCAGAGTTAAAAAATAACCTGGAAGGATATATCTATTCCACTAAAGAGAAGGTTTGAATTGTTCACTTGGTTCATACATTCTTATCTGTTAAGGGTTTGAATTAAGGAATTGCACTCCTTGGTTATGTACTCTCAATGGCTTGATAATTAGTGTTGCTTGATCTTCCTGTAGGGGCTTATAATCATTTTTGTATATATTATGGAACCAGTAATAGGTTGTAAGCATCAGTTTTTGATTTTTGCATAATCAGTTTCATCTCCTTCAATTTTTTGTTGATTCCTATATTCCAGCTTGAAACAAACGAGGACTTAGAGAAAATTTCTACCAGTGATGAACGGAAATCTTTCATTGAAAAACTTGATGAGGTATACCTTTTTTATTTCTTTTTAATATCAGACTTGATATCTTGAACTGGACATTAATATAACTCTTTTTACTTGAATTCATGAACACTCAACTGTTTCAGGTCCAAGAATGGCTATATACTGATGGAGAAGATGCTACTGCTAACGAGTTCCAGGAACACCTGGATTCTTTAAAAGCTATTGGTGACCCAATATTTTTTAGGTATTACCTAAATTTTGTTTTCCTTGCAACTAATTCGCCAAGTATACATAATTAAACTCCTAAGTTTGACACTTCATCTAGTGTGTATCAGCTGATATGAGCTTTTTCTGTAGGTATGAAGAACTTAGTGCGAGGCCAGCAGCAACTGAGCTTGCTAGGAAGTACTTGGGAGAGCTGCAACAGGTACGTCAAAGCAATTGAATTTACATATGATATTTATGATTTTAAGGCATGGATTTTGGATCTGCTTGATGATAGCTTTTTCTTGTTCTCTCTTTTAATTTTGTTTCTGTACCTGGATTTCTTAAAAGGTAGTTAAAACGTTCCATTGCTTGATCATTTAATGATTCTATGAATATTTTATTATTGAAAGATGAGTGAGCAAGATTTACTGGATTTTGTATGTTTTTCGTACATGTTTTCTCCTTTTTTTTCCCCTTTTGTTGCTTTGCAATCTGTCTTAGATCTTTCTTGGTGGACTTTCAGGAACTTAGTAATGTTGATAGGTAGTTGGTTTTATATATACATATATATATATCTCTACATGTATGCATATATGAACGTTACTTTTGTGATTGGCTTACTTGAAATGTTACTCTAAAATAATGTCTGCTGACTTTGTAAGATTTTGGAGCTAAAGGTTTTTTTTTTTTTTGGCCAAAAATTCTTCCTTTTATGTTTAGATAGCAAGAAGAGTGCATTGACCTTTTCAATTTTTAATGCCAGCAGATTGTAAAGGGCTGGCCGTCAGACAAGCCTTGGCTTCCGAAGGATAGAATAGATGAGGTGTGTTTTCAGTTTCTAATCTAAGATGCTAAGCTTCTTGCTGATGCAATCTCAGGTTGATTGAAATACTTGACATTTGATTTGTGACAATTTCCTTTCCAGGTTCTTAGTGATGCTGATAAGTTGAAGACTTGGTTGAATGAGAAGGAGACAGAGCAAAGCAAGTAAGTAGTCTCTGTAACAATAATTGTTGGTTTGCTACTTACAGCTTTGTTCATGGTCTTCCATAAACTACTCGAATGCTTTAATCAGTGGATATGTTTTCATGAGAATGTACTTTCATGTTGATATTACTTGCCACAGGAAACTTGCTCTTCAGAAAAATTGTTTGTATGCGTATGCAGCTCGTATAGATCTAATGTTTCGCTGTCTAAGAGATAAGCTATATGAATCTAATCTTCTGTTAAAGAGTTCATTTTAGAAAACCCGTCTTCATAGAGTAAGAAAATATACTATCTAGTTTGCTGTAGAACATTAATAGATTCTTAACTAGGTTGAAGTAGAGATAGAATGTGGGAATCTAACACCAAACCACATGATGGTCTTCTGGACTGGGAACTAGAAAAGAACAATAGAAGACAACTAAAAATCTAAAATTATGAATTACTTTGAGAACTCTTGTTTGAACACTTTAAATTTCTGGAACCCTAGCAGCCTTAAATCTCATCTCTAGAGTAAAAATAATCTACCATTTAAAGTAACTTGCCAAAATAGAAGTGAGAAGACAATAAGCCCCTTAAAAATGAAGGTAAGGTAGCGTAAATAGTAATCTGAACAATGTTATGAATGGTAAAAATAGTGATGCAAACAGTAACATCACACTATTTCTCCTGAATCATAAGGTCGCTCGAGTTCGATGATTGTAGCTTCTTCTGTACATGATCCAAGTTGGTTGCATAAAGTAAAACTAGCAGTCTACCAAAATTTCAACATATTACTGTATATACATGTGTTGTAGTCTGCAGTTGATGCATGACAGGAATTCTGCTTTGGTTGTAGTCTTCATGATTTCAGGAACACAAATGTGATTATTGCTTCATATTTCTTGTTTGCTGATCCAATTTACCATTACAGTCACTCAACGTTACTTAATTTTTCTTGCTTGGATTTGCCGGTGGTTAAGCGTGTTATCCTTATGAGTTATACAGCTTAATAGAAATTGAAATTGTAGGAAATGGACTTTGCGCTTTTTTATTGTCTAGCTTAAGCTTTGTGAATTCATTTGCCTGAATTAATGAGATTGAACTGGTTCTTGTTTATTCCATTTTCTCCTACAGAACCCCTATATTCAGCAAACCAGTATTCACATCTGAGGAAGTATATCTGAAGCTCTTCAATCTGCAAGACAAGGTATTGCTGCAATTCTTTTGCTTTAAGAAAGTAATTTCTCCGATGCATACCTCAACTTGAATTAATGTTTAATTGTTATTCTATAGGTTGCTAGCGTCAACAAAATTCCGAAACCAAAGCCAAAAGTTGAGAAGCCTAAGAAGGTTGAGATTGAGACCAATGCCAAAAATGAAACTGAGGCTACTGCAGAAAATGCTAACGGTTCCAACTCAGATTCTACCGAGAGTTCTGAAAATGGAAGTTCTACAGCTGGTTCAGATGCCACAGTTGATGAAAAGGTCAATCAAGAGGCTGAGGTTCATGATGAGTTATGATTTTAACCAAGATAATCATTAGGATTCACATAAATGTTTTAAGACCAAGTGAGACAATTGACAGAAAAAAGTAGAACATGCGATATTGCTATTTTAGGCCGCAGCAGCAGCAGAAGAAGGGGAAACTCTTATCATTCTTGAGATTAATGGTTGAACCAATCATTAGTTCTTCAAAGGCTGAACTTTTAAAGGACATTTGCCTTCCTTTTAATTGTAACCCCTGTAGAATTATACCCACAAAAGGAAGGGGCATCTAAATTGAACACAAAAATTTGCCTCTTTGGGAGTTTTGTTGATGATACTACACTGGCAGACACTTCCTATTTAATTACATTACAAAAGATATAATCTTTTCCCTTTTAATATTTGGATTCTAGGCTTATCTTGTGGATCTTTGTTCATTGCTGGTAATTATGATTTGGACCAATGTGATACGATCCGATACTAAATTGAATCTGTCACGCGAGCTTCGGTCAGAGGTAACATCTGTCCAAAACCAGGTATTTGATGATGCATTTAAGTCTAATTTGTAATCACATACCAGAAATTTATTAACTTCAACGAAACCATTGCATCTTCTTAAAAGGACGAAGATAGTAAGCAGATTGAGAAATGATTGAAGTGCATTCGTATTCACGCCCAAGTTGAATGCCAAACCAACTATGAAACAGAGTCTCCTGAGGGTTGGCAAAAAAGGTGGCCGTCTTGTGTTTAACCAGAATCTGAAGATTACCCAGTTGGGAAAATTGGGACGAATTGAAGATGCCATTGAAGTTTTCTCAGAAATGGCACAGAAGAACGTAGTCTCGTACAATTCCATGGTCTCTGCCCTTGCTAAAAATGGCAAAGTCGATGATGCGCGCAGTCTGTTTGATAAAATGCCTAGCAGAAACTTGGTTTCTTGGAACACCATGCTTTCTGGATATTTGCATAGTTATAGGACCAAGGAAGCTTATGACTTGTTCTCTAGAATGCCTGAAAGGGACCTCTTTTCATGGACTTTGATCATTACTTGCTATACACGCAGTGGGGAGCTTGAAAAGGCCAGAAAGTTGTTTGATTTACTTCCTAGTGATTACAAGAACGATGTGGCTTGTTGGAATGCTATGATTGCTGGATATGGGAAGAAAGGAAGGTTTGATGATGCCAGGAGTTTGTTTGATAAAATGCCTGTTAAGGATTCTGTTTCATGGAATTCAATGTTGGCGGGTTATACCCAGAAGGGAGAAATGCACTTGGCTTCACTGTTTTTTGATGAAATGGGTGAACGCAATGTGGTTTCATGGAATCTGATGGTAGACGGGTTCGTTGAAGTATGTGATCTGGATTCAGCATGGAAGTTCTTTCAGAAAATTCCAATTCCAAACGTTGTTTCTTGGGTGACTATGATGAGTGGATTTGCACGATATGGTAGAATCGTGGATGCTAGAAAAATTTTTGATCTGATGCCTAGTAGAAATGTAGTTTCTTGGAATGCTATGTTGTCAGCTTATGTCCAGAACTGTCAAATTAATGAAGCTAGTAAGCTGTTCGATGAGATGCCGGAAAGAAATGCTGTGTCATGGACTACAATGATTACAGGATACGTTAGAGTAGGTAAGCTTGATAAAGCAAGGGAGTTATTGGATAAGATGCATTACAAGAACACTGCAGCACAAACGGCAATGATGCATGGTTATATACAGTTCAATAGAATGGATGAAGCAAGGGAAATTTTAAATGATATAGAGACCCATGATGTTGTTAGTTGTAATACCATGATTGCAGGCTATGTGCAGTGTGGAAGAATGGACAGTGCTCTTCATCTTTTCAAACAAATGGCTAACAAGGACATGGTATCATGGAACACCATGATTGCCGGCTATGCTCAAGTGGGAGAAATGGATAGAGCTCTAGAGATATTTGAAGAGATGGGAGAGAGGAATTTGATTTCTTGGAATTCTTTAGTTACTGGTTTCATGCTAAATGGGTTGTATTTAGATGCATTGAAGTGTTGTGTGTTAATGAGACATGAAGAGATTAAGCCTGATCAGCTGACTCTTGCTTCTATCTTAAGTTCATGTTCTAGCATTGCTGCTCTGCAAGTTGGGAAACAAATTCACAATCTTGTTATGAAGAGTGGTTATGTAAAGGACTTAGTCATCTGCAATGCCTTGATCACTATGTATGCTAAATGCGGAAGAATCTCGAAATCAGAGCTCATCTTCGAAGAAATTGATCACAAGGATGTTATATCTTGGAATTCCTTAATTGGTGGGTATGCGTTGAATGGATATGGAAAGGAGGCACTTGAACTCCTTGAGAATATGATTTCAAAAAGAGTGGCTCCTGATCAAGTCACCTTCATTGGTATTTTATCTGCATGTAGTTATGCTGGCCTTGTTGATAGGGGAATTGAAATGTTTAAAAAAATGACTGAAGTATGCGGTATAGAACGACTACCAGAGCACTATGCTTGTGTGATTGATTTGCTTGGAAGGGTAGGAAGGTTAGATGAAGCCTTTGAAATCGTAAGGGAATTGAAGATTGAGGCAAACGCAGGAGTCTGGGGAGCATTGCTTGGTGCTTGCCGCATGCATGGGCATGCGGAGCTCGGAAAGTATGTTGCTAAAAAACTTCCAGTATTTGAACCCCATAAAACATCAAATTTTGTGCTGTTATCAAATATGTATGCTGAAGCTGGAAGATGGGATGAGGTGCAAGAGTTAAGGGCCCTAATGAAAGAAAGTAGTGTAGAAAAACAACCAGGATGCAGCTGGATTGAAGTTAGAAATCATGTACATACATTTCTGTCCAGTGATTCGACTCAGGTTTCTGCAACAGGTATATGCAGAACATTGAGTGACCATATGAAGAGCATAATTCTAGTACTTGATATTCATATCTGACAAATAAAGTAATTCATTGTTCTTTCAGTTAGATGGCATAGTGCTTTGTCACGTACAATGTATATATAGTATAAGAATACAGATCTTCTCTTAATTGTTTTGAATACATCTTGCATTCTCTAACCCGTTTGAAGCATTCATTTCTGGTGATCTTTATCAGAACTCCATCGTTGCTGCTAGAACACAGAACCAACATGACAGAAACTTCATTTTACTAACATCATAAGCGATACTGAGAATCATTATTACATCTCTCTGTCTTTTCAAATTTATCCTGCAATTGGAAGCTTCAATCCAGACCCTCTGGCTGAAGAGACCCTAGTGAAAGTTCCATATCTAATTTGCACATGGTTAAGAGGCTTAGAGTGAAAAGATTGCTCATTCACCTGAACTTTAGATTACACTTCTTAAAGGAATTAAAAGAGCAATGTTTTAAAACATAAACTGGAAGTTAAACCGGTAAGATAAGAGGTTTAAAAGGTTCAACTGGTATTCAACTGTCATAAATCCGGCTACAGGTTGAATAAAATTAAAGAATTTAAAATATTATTGAAAGAGATTGTCGTTACCTATTGAAAACTTTGAAGTTTAATTGAAAAAAAGATATTGTTAAATAAAAATTATTTGATTTATTTTAATTTATAAGAATTTATTAATTTACCAAAATCGATCGATTAATTAATAAACTGATTGATTTTTCAACAATAAAAGTTATTAAAATAAATCAAATTAGAAAGTTAAAATCTAAACTGGAAAGTTGACATGTTTAAGATTTGTTTGATTCAACTAGCTAAAATCATTGAAAAAGAGCATAATTCACTTTGTATAAAATAAAAACTTAGAAACAATAATAATATTCAAAATTTTATACAAACTGAAGGGCTTTTTGTTTCATTGAAGAACATGATACTTTAGGCTACTTCAACCCAGACAGACTCAAGCTCGTCGTTTTTTGTTTTTAATTTGAATTTTTTTTAAATTGGGTCAGGATGACCTTTAGTTGGGTTTTGGGCTACCCAGGTCATAATTGGGCCTCAGGCTAGGCTTGGGCCTAAGCAACTTGGCCCGGCTCATCACCAACTCTAATAATTACTATATATTTGTTATAAGATGCTCAATTTTTTTCGTTTGAAATTTTTTTATACTTATAATTTTTAAGAGAAAACGCCGTTATTTTTAACAAAACAATGTTGTTTTTAAATTTTAAATTAAAAAAGAATATAATCAGGTTTGATCCAAGTTCAATTGGGCTTTGAATTACTCAAGTCCAAACTCCGGCATTTAAATTACTACTTTACTATTTTTGCATATAATATTAAAGATAACAGTAGAAACTTATTTAAAGTGTGAAATATTAAGTTCCAAATCACTCTTTGACCTTTAAAAAGCTATTACCCTTTAGATGCAGAGTTCCATGGAATCAGTCAGCTAATATCAGTCACTCACTATTTCCACAACTTCCCATCTCAAGCTAACTTCATGTGTATAACAATTTATATATTTTACAATACTAAATAAAGAATGAATGTTGATTTCCAAAGAAGGAAATCTATTTGTGCAATAGGACACGTTTTGGTTCTGCAAGTTTGATACAATGTCAGGAGCAGGATGACTAGAGTAGGTTATAAATGAGCTCTTAATCTTTCTGCTACTGTGATATTTGAATCATTTCCTGGATCTCTCTCAATCTTTGTCTTGAATGGTTTCATGCAGCTTAAGCATTTTTTGATACTTTCCAATGGCTTCAAGTAAGTGTTCCCTTGATAATGGTTTACTAAGATGGTCATCCATTCCAGCTTCAATCATCTTGTCAGCTGCACCTTTTGATTCATGAGCTGATAATCCAAAGATGGGGATGTGAACTCCATATCTGATCTCCCTCTTCCTTATTTCTTCTGTTGCACCATAGCCATCCAGTTCTGGCATCTGTTGAACATGTAATGGAATTGGAAAACATCAAGTAATGACTCAAGATTAGTTTGCATTACAATGTACTGCTGATTAAGTATAGGACGTTACCTCGCAGTCCATCAAAACATAATCATAAGGAACCACAGAAGATGTAATTTCAGATTGGTCTAGTAAACCAATCCGATCCAGTGCTTCCTTTCCATTTTCACAATCATCAACACTTGCACCTAGCTTTTCAAGAGTAGTCTTAGTCATCACACGTATCATTCTGGTATCATCAACCACCAAGAATCTCATTCCAGTCAGAGGCTTGTCCATGTCTTGTTCAAGTGGCTTAAACTTTTCATCACAAGATGATGATGATGCTGCTGAGTTTGTTTGATCTAAATGCTTCAAGTATGATGAGACTCTTTGCATTGCACTATCCTTTTTACTTTTAGATAAACCTCCCTCCCTGAACTCTGGTAGAAGTCCTAAAACCCGATATAACCGAGAACCATGAAATGGCTGCAACAAAATGTCATCAGTGGGATCGATCCTTCCCTGATAAGAACTTGTAATTCTTCGAGAAGTCGGTTTATCTAACCAAACTACCTTGCAAGAAACACCAGAGATGCCTCTTTTAAATTCATCAACAGCATTGTATAGCTCTTCATAAGGTCCAGAACTGGCATCAATCACAAGCAACAAAAAACCTGTTGCGGCTCTACCACTGCTATTTCCACTAGTGGGAAGCTTTTGATCTGTCCCATCCATGGAACTTGAATGCAAATCCTTGCATCCTGTGCTTGAAGTGTCACTCCCGGGACATACATCCAACTTATCAGAAGAATAAAGATAAGAAACATTCTTGCTCTTTATTTTCCTTAGCACCTCATGAATACATTCCCATTGCTCAACCACAGATACTTTGATTCCCAAGCTTTCAATAAACATCTGTGTAGTTCTTCTTCTTTCTTCTGCTTGAATCAGTAGAACAACATGTGATCTCTCGCACCTGGCGCTAGAACTAAACAGAGAGAGCAAGGGACCTGTGGCACGAATGGTAAAGCTTGGAGCACTAGCTCTAGTTAGCACAGGTGTGCTATCAGATATGGAATTTACACTATTCACCATACAACTTTCTGAATTATCCATAGCAAGATTCCTAGATGTTGTAAGGATAATATTGAATTTGAAGCAAGTTCCTTTCTCCCCGATCGGTTTATCAACTATTTCTATTTCACCATCCATCAGCCTTACCTGATTATTAACATTTCAAATTTCATTACTCAAATACCTGGAAAGAAATAAACAGCATGTAACACATGTTTAGATCAGTTAATTCTGAAGGAGATCACTTTATTTGCTTCTACTGGACATTAGATTACAGAAAATTTTCTGTTAATCTTTGTAGTCCAAGCCATTCAAGGTCTAGTTTCTGCAATTGACTCTTAACAATTGCAAAATGTCCTGTAAATAAATGGAAAAGTATATGTTTTTTATAATGCAAGCAACAGCAGAACTTAGGAAATATGAGACATAGAAAACACCAGAGATGAAGTTTTCAGGAAAAGGATTACTTACCAAAGATTGAACAATTCCTAGTCCCAACCCAGTGCCTCCATGCTCGAAAGCAGTTTCTTTGACTTGGACAAAATTTTCAAATACTGAACATTGCTTCTCTTTCGGTATTCCTTTCCCCGTATCATCCACTTCAAACACAAATTCTATACAGTCTTGATTCTGTTTTGCTGCATTGACAATTTCCAACTCCTTTCCTCCCTTTTCATTGCGAAATAAGCAGGAACATGGTTTCCGGGAACCATCATGCTTGCCTGCAGTTATCATGTTCTGCAAACTGGGTTTTTTAGCCCATGATCTAACTGATACATGCCCCTCTGATGTAAATTTCACAGCATTGCCAATTAAATTACACAGGATTCTTTTCAACCATAGTCTGTCACCTTTCACATTGAAATATTTAAGAATGGAGCCATCGCAAGAGTCCAACACCACATCTATACCCTTCTTCAACCCCATAGGATAATGGAAATCCACTACCTCTTCAAGCAGGGAAGCTATATTGAATTCCTCTTCTGAAAGCTCCATCTTGCCAGCTTCAATTTTGCTCGAGACAAGGATAGAATTTAGTAGGCCTGGGATTACATAGAAGAATTAGGTTCATGGATTTAAACTAGTAAGAAAGAAATGATTTGAAGGACTGATCAGTTAGCTTACCAACTAAGTCCTTTGTGCAGTCATCCATCTGCTTTAAGTATGCCTCCATTGTTGAACCTGGAGGTACTTCTTCATAGCACATACAAATCCAGCCAGTAATTCCATTTAGCTGATTGCCAATGTCATGACTAGCACTAGCTATGCCTTTACTTTTGTTCATGTACTTCCTCTCTGCTTGTTCAGTTGCTTCCTTTTGTTTTATCAATGCTGAACATATGTGCACCTCTCTTTCTGTAGCTTTACCCATCAAAAACACGAAAATGAGGATAGAGATGATCACTACAGCCGTCATCACTATCAGTAATATGAGAGCAACTCTACTCGTCCTTTTAATGTTGTGCACTTGTCCGCCATAGGGGAAACTCAAGACGTAGACCTGATTCAGACATGCAAACAATTAGACATTGAAATCTGCAGAAATTGCACAAGTTCTTCAGGTTTATCAGAAAAAAGGATTCAAGGTCTAATGTAATTCTGCATGTCAAACTCCAGGACTTACTATGCTTATCTCATGTCATTTTCTTGAAGCTTACATAAAAAATAAACTTTTGAGATGGATGGTTCATCGGAAACTTACAGATGGAACTCCCAAGAGTTCTATTGTAGAACACCCGACTATATTCTTATTTTCTCCCATCTTCAGAAGTGAAACCTGTGGCTCTCCACCTCCATGTGCGCATGAAATTTCTGCAACCTGACTTTCATTCTGTCTATCTAATGACCACAAGAAAACGGATGTTCCAGAGACCTCAACACGAGTATTATTCAATCCTCCTACAAGCCACTGTCCATCTTGTGTTCCCAAGTATAAGCTTCCACCATAAAAATCTATCCCATGCAAGACTTCAGTTAATGTTTTCACTGGAAACCCGAGAGAGACAGCTCCTTGTCCATTTAGAGAAACCGTGTTCAGGATAAGAAGATCTTCATCACTGTCCACTCCTCTTCCTACTGTAGCATGCCCGTTTGTACTGGTCAGAGCTGGTTGGACCAAACTTGCGTTAGCTATGGTGGGAATGCTAGATTCAGTAGGAACTCCCTCAGGTTTTCCTGTACTAGGGTCTACGGTTTGCTTATACCAATTCAAGTGTTCCCTGGAATTTTGATTCTTCAATTTGGAAAAACCTGCCGCGGTTTTGGAGTAAGTTGCAAAGGTTTGGTTTCCATCATAATAGTACGAGAAAAATGAACCTTCAGTTCCAATGTACATAGCATGTGATATGTAAGGAACTACTGTAAGTGCATTGAACAATAAGGGAGCCACCTGAAGAGAAACAGAAGAAAACAGTTTCAAACAACGAAATGTATAAGCTATAATCTTCATTTACAGTTCGCAATTTATATTTATATGCCAGACCCTGATAAGATTTGAGTAATAGGTAAATCACAGGACTCTTACCTCGTCCTCAACATTACAGGACACAAGAGCAGTTCCTTCCAACGACGAATTCATTAGTCGAGCTAAATTAATTGCTGAAGAATTCACAGTATGCAACAATTTAGCTGTGTTGTGAATCTGTGAAGTTAGCGTGGAGCTCAACTTGTGGGAGTCCAAATATAAGTTGTGCTCCATCTGTTTTGCCATTCTACACCACCATGGAACTATTATACTCGGAAATAGCAGCACCACTGTGGCCTGCACATTCAAGTTTGTTAAAAAAAAGTTCATAAGAACTTTTCACGAAGCAAACTAAAGATGTTTTTGACCTGTAATGATTATGTGTAAATTGGTCAAGAACGTACGATATCAGAAAAATGATTGAACATGCCTACAAGGCAAAAACAAGATGAACCTTCTTAAGAAATGGAAAAAAGGTTGATTTTAATTTCATCTTCTTTGGTAGTCATAATGATATTTAGGAACTGAAGAAAAATGGGTAAGAGTTAATATTGTAAGAAGCATGTTGATCAAAAAGGATTGCAGTAATGGAGTCATCACCAGAAGAATGTAGCTCAATAAAGGCCTTGAAGCTAACAACTTGAGCTTCTCCTTAAACGCCATTTCTGCATCCGCAAAAAACGAACAGATGCAACAGCAACCTGTAAAAATTACATCGAAAATAGCTCCTTTATCCAGTAATTGGATCATTGAATCTACATCAAAATAGTTTACTAAAGTAAATAACGACTACTGAAATTCCATAAAAATCTCTGGTTTTTGTTTGTTTTATCATCTTTGTTTCAAAACAAGCTTTCCTTCAGTGTTCTACTTCACATAAACACTTCCCTCTCATCTCTTCCATTCTTTCATGTCTCCGTGTGTAGACATGCATAAACTACACGGCTTCCAACATATAAACACGAAAAACTGGATAAACAGAAAGAATTATACCAACCTGAAAGAGAAAAAAAACAAGTGAGTGTCTCTGAATGTGTTTCTCCTCCCTCTTTTTACCTTTTTAGAACAAAGATTATGTAACCCTCTCAGGAAAAACAAGCATCTGATTGTATATACTTGTTAGATTGGCAATGAAGTAGTAGTCTCCATGTGAACAAAATCACATACAAAGAAGGAAAAGAATCGGATTGTGGATTTTGCAGCTTTAGGTTTAGATTTGCAACTCCACACGTTGACTCCATGCAGAACTCTTCTGTATTAATAACTTCACAAATTATCTCTCTCTTTTTTACTTTATTTTATATTAATTCTTTATAAATTTAAATTCGTTGTTCTAAACTTCCAAAACTGACATTGCAGACATGAAATTTTAGAATAAAAATAATTAAAAATAAATGATAAGTAAAGAGTACATGTGATAATAAATTATATACAAATATTTAAAAAATTTAGACAAATAAAAAGTACTAATTTGTAAATTAGAAAATTCTTATGTTCACTTTGTAATTTGTACTTTCCTTATTGAATAGCTTTTTCAACGATTAAAAATTGCAACCAGTTTATTCAATAGTTAAATTTTTGAATTGTCCAATTTTTTAGTTCGGTTTTTAACTTTTCGATTCGATTTACTTTAATAATTATTGTTGTTAAAAACTTATCAACCTATTAACTAATGGTCAATTTTTATAAATTAATAAGTTATCATAAATTAATTAATTTTTATTTAATAACTTTTTTAATTAAACTTCAAATTGATTGATATTTTTAAATACTTTGATTTTATTTAATCTTTAATCAATTTTATAAATATTAATTTTTTTATATGCATGTTAGAGGAGATCACGAGTAAATCTGGTTGGTGATGCATATTAACCAGCTAATCCTGAGGTTACAGTATCATAAATGAAAATTAACAAAGGGAAATTCCATTATGTGATATCTTTTATAGATATCTTAGAACATATATATATATATGTAATAATCAAAACTAAATTAGCTATTAACACATCGCAATTAATGTCTATACCATCTTATGTTCAACAACTTATATAGGTATAATATTATAATTTACATTTTAAAAATAAATCTTTTGCAGTAACTAAAAACCGAACAAGTTCAGTCACTAGCTAACTTTTCAGTTTAATTTTTAACTTTTCAGTTTACTTTAATAGTTATTCTTTTTTTAAAATTAATCGATTCGTTAATTATTATAATAATTTTTGTAAAATAGACGATTTTTATAAATTAAAGATTGATTAATTTTGATTTAACATTCTACTTTTTCAATTAAACTGAACAAATAAGATAATTTTTAATACTGATTTGATCTTTAAATTTTAAAAACTTTATTTTATCGGTTTATCCTATTTTTAAAATATTAATATTTTGGAGAGTTAAAAAATTTGGACAAAATTAGTGATAATAAACACCTATTAACAAAAAAAGACAAGTATAGTTTTAATTTCAAATTTAGGTAAGGATAGAATCTCATAAATATAGGATTGGTATTAGATAAGAGTAATTTAAATTTTCAAATTTATCTTTACATTATCTTTACGTTACATATTACTTATCAATTACTTTTCTCCATGCATATCTAGGTCTAGACATATAGTTTGTATCTCTTACCTCCATCGATGAACTCTACTTCTTTGAATTCCGCCATGATCACAAAGTTCAGGCCTGGGAACTTCAGCTAACCTGCTCTATATTCATCTAATTGATTATAAACACAACAACATGTATTAATTATAAGCACAATTGAAGAGAGTAACGGAATCAATTCTTATGTTCTCGTTTTCATCTAAATGTTACTGGATAGATGAGACGAAGAGGACACAAAAATCAATTCTTATGTTCTTGTTTTCATCTAAATGTTAATGAATGGATGAGATCAGGGACGGAGGTAGGCGGAGGCCAGTGGTTCACTGGACCCCATCTTTCAGATTATATATGTATATATATATGTATATATGTATATATATATATTAGGACGAGGTTATTTAGAGGTTAGTGGTGCATTGGATCTCTCAAAATTTAAAAAATTAAATATTTGAACCCTCCTATCTTAAATTTTTGACTCCGTCATTGAATGAGATGAAGCGGAAACAGGAACAAACACCCGAGACAAGGAGATTTATAGTCTATTTTTCAGGTGAAATTCGACTGCAAGCATAGGTTATGGTCTTGAAGGTCGAACCGAAAGCTTTTTATGATGTTTTCCATGCGCGTTTGCACGCATATGGTGCGTGAATTTGTATAATAGCCATAGCTTTTGTCGTTTTCTGCATGGAATTTGCCAACTCAATTTGTATAAGTAGATATGCTATTTAATTCATTGATTGAAGTTGATAGTTAATTTCATATATATATATATATATAAAGATTCCTACGATGGACATATACAAAACGTAGGATTGTTGCATTCTTAGGGCACTGAGGGAAGACTCTTAGTGCAACTAGCAACGAGTAAAGCTGATCTTTACAAGCCGACAAATAATAACAGATTATGGTCCTCATCAGGTATATATATATAAATTTACTACTAGTTTTTACGTATTTATTATTTTTAACCTACATCATTATTATCCTATCTCTTATGCATGTGGGCTTACTAAAAACAGTCTCTCTATAATGTAGGGATAAGGCTGCGTACTATCAGATCTCCTAAATCCTGCTTTATTGTAGAACTTCGGAATATGGTGACGATAATGATGAGTTAATTTAAATATTAAAAGAAAATTAAGAAATATCCACAAAAATTTATAATAATTCTCAAATACATTTATAATTTAAAATACTTAAAAATTGTATCGAGACTAACAAAAGATTAAATCTATTAATATTCATATAAAAATAATTTAATATGAGAATAAGTCAAATAATTTTTATAAAAACAATCAAAGTATTTGTCAAATCAAGTCAAGAAAAATTAAGAAACTTGTGAGGAGTGAAAATTGGATGACAATAGGCGAGTCCGGCCCTATCAGATCCTTGCATTTGGGTGCTTGGCCTCACAGGTGTAAGTTCGAGCCTAACTTGACCCTAGCAAATTTTTTATATTAAAAGTGCAAAATGATGACATAATTTTATGAATAAAATTTAGGCCTCGGGTTAAGCTGGGCTTGGGTAACTCAAGGTTGAAGCCGACTTAAGGCTCGTTGTTTTCGGATCGGGCTACGCATGGGCCATTTT
>JAOQMQ010000059.1:0-19652 GCA_027563845.1 Erythroxylum subrotundum | reverse complement strand
GCTGGGCTTGGGTAACTCAAGGTTGAAGCCGACTTAAGGCTCGTTGTTTTCGGATCGGGCTACGCATGGGCCATTTTCCATCCCTAATTCAGAGCGCGATTGAATTTAATTTTGACATCAGACAAGGCTGAGATTGAACTTTTAGGTTCAAATTGAGGTCAAATTTGTTTAATTTAAATTGAATCTGAATACGAATGTAGTCTAAATTTAAAATAAAAAAATTATAAATTTTGATTAATTGAGGAGTAACCAAACACAAATTGCCATCCTTGATACAACTGTAACATTAAATGTGATAGTCCTGTCTTCTTTTACATGGGACCCGATATTACCTTAAAACGACGGCAAGCTGTTTTTGTACTTTTCTTGAGTAAGACAAGTAAGTACATATTTTTAATATTTATATACATAAAAAATTTACTAAAATTGACCCAACGACAAGGGAGAATATTATTTTCTTGTTTGTTTATTGTAAATATTTTTAACAATATTTAGGAAATTAACCGAAAATTAAACTATTAAAAAAAATTAAGATGTAAAGTTTTTGATAGTAGACCAATCAATATATAATTAAGATTTAATAAAATTAGAAAATTTAAAATAAGATTTTAAAATATTTTTACCCATATCAAGTTAAATTTTAATTAAATTATAAAACTATTAAATAAAAATTAATTGATTTATTTTAATTTATAAAAATTGATTACTTTACGAAAACTGATATATTAATTAATAAATTAGTTAAATTTTGATATTAAGAATGATTAAGATAAACAAAACCTAAAAATTAAAAACTACGTCGAAAAATTAGTCATTGCGTTTAAACCAACATACTTCGATTTATTAATCTATTTTCTTTTCTCAAGAATTCTATTATCAATTTTATTAATATAAAAATTTCTTAACAAAAGAAAGAAATTAAACTAATACCTCTTAATTGTTTGAAATTATTACAACTTTTAATTTATTTAAAGAAGTAAAACACCTAAATTATGTGAAAAATAATTACATTTAAGATAATTAATTTATTACACATCTGTTACTTTCAACATGAATAGTAACTTACAACCTAAAAAAGGTATTTAAGATATTTACAACTAAATAAGAGTATTAGACAAATTTATATTATATATTACATATAAATACAACAATAACAACAACACTTATAATCCGGTAAAAATTTGCGACTCTGAAGAGATCCAATAGTATGCAGCCTTATTATAGACTGATAGAAAATTGTTTCTAAATGACCCACGAGAAGAGAATATTACATATAAATAATATTATATAAATATAATACATTAAAACTTAATTTATTTGATACCTATTATTTTGTGATTTGTTAATCTTTAAATATTTTCTTGTTAATCTATTTGTTTAAATAAAAGAAATGAAGTTTTCACATAATATATACAATTATTTACTAAAATTTTAACGATAATAGAATTTAAACTAATCAATCTTTTGAGATTTTTGTTAATTCACTACTCAATCTTGTAAAAAATTTCAATTAATTAATCTCTTATAATTTTAACAATTGAATTAAAAAAGTTAATTCTATTAGTATATTGACTAATAATTCTTTTTATAATACGTATGCGTCCATTTGAAAATTAGTTGTCAACTAATCATCTATGAGAATTAAAACACATAATTTTGATTAATTGATAATTAATTTTTTAGGCAAAGATTTGAATATTATAAATGAGAAATATTATGTTAACCAAATTAGTAAAATATTAATTGATTTAACGTTTTGAACTGAGTTATCTTAAATTTATAAAATATTAATTAATTAACTAAAAATTTAAAACTTAAAAATTTTAAAAAATATTAATTAAAAAAGTCACATCTATTTCATTATAAAAGAGGGCGGTTATGAGATCAAATCTCATGTTTTAGTTATAATATTTTTATTGTATTTTATTAAATTTCATTCATATATTTATGTAGTTTTAGTTATAAATGTATAATTTATTTATGTAGTTTTAGTTATAAATGTATAGTTGAGATTTAACAGAATAAGGTTAAAATCGGATGATTTGAAATGTCAAAATATCTACACAAAAAGTCAAAATGGAATCGAGTCTCTTATCCACTCCATTAGTCCATTATACTACACACAAGCGTGAATTCTAGGCACCAACCCATAGTCAGTTTTTATAAATAATTAAATAATTAAAATTGAAATATAAGAGATTCCTCTCTCTCTATCTCTCTCCCTCTCTCTATAGAGACTAGAGAGGGGTTCGCTAGCTCGTCGACTCGACGACCTCCTCAGCCTCCGCCGCAGTTATCATTTCGTCAAAATCTGTTCAAACCCTAAAGATGTCTTCTTATTTGCCAACCGTGCCATTCTGGTTCTAATAATCTTCCTGATAGTGCAAAGCTCCATTTCTTTGGGTTTGTAGGGTTTTTAGAGAGAGGTGGTTAGGGTTCTGTGAGTATGGAGCGATCCAATGGTAAAGATTTCAAAGGCTTGCTTGATACGTCCTCCTCTGGTTTGGGCTCAATCTCTCTCTGTTTTGTTTTCAAGTCCTTAACTGTTATATATGTATTGTGATTAGGTTTTCTGGAGAACGTTCGGGTGATAGGTGATTAAGTTACGAACATGGGTTTGAGAATCTTAGGGTTTTGGGTGAAATTTCTTTGTTTGTGGAACACATGAAGATGCAATTTTTCGTAGTTAGCTGGGTACGAAGAACTTTTAACACTCAAGAATGTTTTGCTTCTGCTTGATTTGTTGAAATGAAGATCTTGCGGCTTTAGCATGTAGAGTGTAGCTGACGTTGGAATAGTGCCTTTGAGCTCATAAAGCTTACATCCCACATGACCTGGATACACATTACCTCGAAGTACAATGCTCCGAGTAAAGAAGTAAACTTGGAAGTTATATTTTTGTCAGCCTTGAGGTGTATAGGCTTTGACAATAAGAGATGTAATTTCCCGGTGGTTGAGGGTCGGAGAATCTAGTTAAGCATTTTGGGACGGTGAATCATAAACAAAAGAGAGGGGAAGTTTGGGTTTTTAGACTTCAAGCATTGCATCACAGTTTTATGGTTCAAAAATGATTAAATGGGTCAAATCCTGTTTCTAGTGAAATGGCTCTTAATTTCTGAGTATCCTGGATAGTTCTTACTATACATTTTGATCTAAGACAATGTTTTAGTTTTAATTGTAAATGATATACTTAGTAGTTGGTGTTTAGGCTTTGGGTTGCTTGTTTACTCTAGTAACCTATTCAGAAGCATGGGTTATGAATGGTACTTATGTTGGTCACTAATTCCTCTGGTTGCATCTCTACTCACTGTAATCATTTTCTGTTGCATATTTTCTTGCTACGTTTTTAACTTTTTTTTCCCCTCCTTTTTCTTTGGATTATCTGCTTTCAGGTGCACTCTTTGATGCTTCACAGTATGCATTTTTTGGTCAAAATGCGACGGAAGAAGTGGAATTAGGTGGCTTAGAAGATGGAGATGATAATACTGTATTTGGATCTGTTGATGATGAATATCGTCTCTTTGAGAGAGATGAAGTAAGACTTGGTTTTCCTAACCTGATTATTTGCTACTAATTCCACCATTAATTGGTTAAGTAGTTACACCTCTAAGTGTCTGCTAATGATTATTTGTGCTTTTAAAGTTTACCGGTGCGTGGTTCCTTTCTAGGCTAAACATCTTTTGAAGGTACTTATGAATTATGTGATGTGTTTTTCTAATAGCTTGATGCTGCAAAAGTTTCAATTTATTACTAGCTTTGCTTGCAAAGTATGTAGAATTGATTGATGGGTCTCCAACACTTGATAAAGGAGAAGCTTTGTGAAATTTATTTCAACTAACGGTAGTTACTCTTATGGAAAACGATTAACCGTTTATAGAGATGGGACATTGTCAAATCATACTGGTTCGTAAAAGCAATTTCTTTATCTTCCATGAAATGTTAGAAGGAATTAGAAGTCCTAGTGTAGCAGATAATGCAACTGCTTTTTAGAAGTTTGGCAATAAGACCCTGATGCTTCTAATGGTACATTTAAATGACCTATTATTTCTCTTTTCAGGTTTTAGTTGGCCTTATAGGCTTGTAGCAGTAAACTGCCAATACTTATAGTCCTTTGTTGATGAAAAATTTTCAGGCATGATAATTTGTCATAATAACTTCATATTATGCCAGGGTGCAGGTTTAGGATCTTTATCTGATGTGGATGATCTTGCCAGTACTTTTGCAAAGGTAAGACGTCTTTACTTACAACTACTTCCATAGTGGAGAACTTAACTAGTATCTTATATGTGTTAACTCCCTTTTGAATGATTTTTGATAATTTTGGAATTTTCAACTATTGGTTGGTAGGAATGGGTTTATTGTTTCATTTTGTTTAGAGTTTATGAATTATGATAACTTGATGCTCTGGTGGTCTGAGGCAGATTAGCCATTACCATAGATGGGCAGTGAAACAAGTAACTGAGAATCCTGATATTATTTAGGATTACCTGGTTAAAATATGCAGGTTGGGCACTATATAAGCTTCCTCTCAATGAAACAAGCAAAAAGAATGAGATGGTTCTTCATCCATCAATAAGTTGAGGGTCTTTGTTGTTGTATTTTTACCCTTTCTGGGATTGATAGGTGGGAAACAGTTCATGTGTTACTTTTCCTTGACAGGCCTTATTGTTTCACTTTAGGAATAGCTAATTTATCAATTTGAATCTCTATTGCATGATAAACTGATTGTCGATTGAAAATTCCAGTCTCTCCAGATTAGCTTGATTAGTATGGATAGTTGGATTGTGTAGAGTAACAAGTTTTTAATTTCAATTTGAATATACTTGCCATTGATGTGTGGAAATCCGTTTTTTTTTTCTTGTGTAGGATTTTTCTTTCTATGTAAGTTGTCAAAATTGGTCATGAGAGAATTTATTTAGTGGTTATATGACATGAAGTTCTTGATGTAGTTGTTTTACCCTCCATCAGTAGAATAACATATAATTTCTATTGATAAAGGTCATAGAAATGATTTTTGCTTACGCTTGGGATATCTGACGTTGCAATTTACATTCTTACTGTTGTATGATAGACAAAATGACCATCTTTTTCTGGCATATAATTGTTCTTTCTTTCCCATGTTTTAGTTTATCTCCTACTATATTGTGCCTTTCTCTCTTGTCTTGAACTTTTGTATTCATCTTTATGCTTTTATGCTTTGACATTGTATTTATTGTCACCTGTGCAGTTGAACAGAGTTGTTACGGGTCCAAGAAATCCTGGAGTTATTGGTGATAGAGGATCTGGATCGTTTTCAAGGGAGAGTAAGTTGAAATGTTGCATGTAGTTTTCATTACTATATTAGGGAAGCTTTAAGGATTTATTTAGCTTGCTTTTTCTTTTCCTTTTGTTGGTAAATCAGGTAGTGTTTTGACAGATTAACTCTTTTCAGATGCAGGGTTACTTTATTTCTACACAAAATGCTTATTTATTTATTCACATCCTGCTATCATTTGTTATACACTTGAAAGTTTGGATCTTGTATTTTGTTTTGTTTCTCTGCCAAATGAAGATGATAACAGAAAACATTTTAAGTCCTTTCCTGATTCTTTTGAAGTTCTTTTTGCGAAAGCTTTAATTATTTGGCTGGACATTTATTACCCATTGGATTTTTTATCGGTTATTCCTTTAAGTAATAAATACTGATAAAAATTCAGATTGCTAATCTAAGTGATAAGTGAGAACATGTGATTGAATTGAATCCTTCCTTCTTTTCTGCCGAGGTGATCTGCACCTTTATGCCATCTCACTGTCCATAAAATGGGACCTTTTCTTTTCTAACAGGCACTATTTTCCTTTTGGTTAGGCTTATTTGCAAATTTGAGGTTATTTTCTTATTCCCTTGTTTTGTATTATTTTGGATTCTGTTCTTTGCATCCACTTGAGAATTCATTATGATGCACATGTCCAATTAACATGGCCATTTTTCATGTTTCTGTTGCAATCAAAGGAAAAGGGGCCTCTCTTTCTGGTCATAATGATAACCTTCAGCTTTTCGGCAGGTTATTGTATTGGAAAAATGAATTTGTTGGTTGGTAGCCATGCACATTTGCATCATCTATGCAGAATCTGCTTGCTTGTATAAGATTCAATTGAAGGTTAAAAACTACTTAGAGAATGCTATTGTGGTAGCAGTGAGGCTAATCCATTTACCCTCAAAAGTTTATTAACCCCAATCATTATGGTAGCATGGATGCGGACCCTATTCCTTCTGATTTTCTTAAGAATCTCCTCTTATCTGAAGATGTGCTGGAACAGTTTTTCAGAGCTTGACTTCCGAGTGAACTCTGAAAATATTCTCCTACTCTTAGCATAGTTCATTTGTAGTTTTGAGTGAAAACTGTGTGTGTAATAGATCATAAAACAAAACAGACCAGATTGTTGGCATTATTTGGCAAACTATTTTGAATGGTTTCTAGCTGCCCTACTTTTTCTGGTAGTTAGCAGGTTGTTTATTTTTTAAGTTTGTGCTCAGTTTTTCTTCTTATGTTAGAGTTCAAATGCCATCATATTCTTTTCAGGTTCATCTGCAACGGAATGGGCACAGGATGGAGAATTTGCTAGCTGGTTAGATCAACAGATAGATACAGAAATTGCTCAGGAAGGCAAGAGATGGTCATCGCACCCGCAACCTTCATCTGCTCGTTCTACTAATGAATCAAAACCTTTGTACAGAACTTCCACATATCCCCAGCAGCCATTGCAACAACATAACTTCTCAAGTGAACCTATTCTGGTCCCAAAATCAGAGTTCACATCGTTCCCTCCTGGGGGTAGAAATCAGCAGGCTTCACCACACAACCTGAACATTCCTTCACTTTCTGGAGGAGCACAATTGCCATTCTCTGCCCCAAATCTGTCTCCTTTTTCCAATTCTAATCTTCATCGGCCTGGTTTACATCAGGTTCTGCACTATGGTGGAAATGCATCCCATGTTACCTCTCCTGGCCTTTCTTTTAGTAACAGGCCGCAAAAACATTGGGTTGACCATTCAGGACTATTGCATGTTGATCATCCAAGTTTATTGCACAGTGTGTTGCAGCAGCAGTTATCTCGAGATGGACTAATGTCCATGCAGTTGTTATCACAGCAGCAGCAGCTGCAACAGCAACAGCAGAGATTGCACCCATCTGTTCAACTACCTTTTGCTCATCTCGCTGCAATGCAATCTCAGATTTATGGTGCACACCATTCGTCATCACATAAAATGATGCTTGGTTTAACAGATATTAGAGAACCAAAACATAAATCATCAAGAGGGCGACAAAATATGCGATCTTTGCAACAAGGCTCTGATACTAGTAGTCAGAAAAGTGATAGTGCTTGGTTTCAGTTTAGGTCAAAGTATATGACAGCTGAAGAGATAGAGAGTATTCTGAAAATGCAGCATGCTGCGACACATAGCAGTGACCCATACATTGATGATTACTACCATCAAGCCAGTCTTTACAAACGATCTGGATCAAGATCAAAGCACCGTTTCTGTCCTTCACAACTAAAGGAGGTTCCATCTCGATCTCGTAATAGTTCAGACCAGCATTCTCATATCCATATTGATGCAGTTGGGAAAATTCCCATTCCTCACATACGCAGGCCTCGTGCACTCCTTGAAGTTGATCCCCCCGGTAGTGGTGATGGAAGCTCTGAACACACCTCTGAGAAGCCTCTGGAACAGGAACCTTTACTTGCAGCTAGAATCACCATTGAAGATTGCCTAGCTGTCCTTCTAGATGTAGAGGATATTGATCGGTTCTTGCAGTATAATCAACCCCAAGATGGTGGCAGCCATCTCAGGCGTAAACGGCAAGTCCTACTTGAAGGTGTAGCTGCATCACTTCAGCTTGTTGACCCCCTGGGCCAAAGTGGTAAAACTGCTGGTCTGGCATCAAAAGATGACCTTGTGTTCATGAGGATGGTTTCTCTTCCCAAGGGTCGAAAACTGATCTCCAAGTTCCTTAAGCTCCTATTTCCTTCCACCGAACTCACCCGAATAGTTTGTATGGCCATTTTTGGTCACTTGAGGTTTTTATTTGGTGGCATTCACCAAGATACAGGAGCAGCTGAAACAACTGTGGATCTTGTGAAGGCAGTTTCTACCTGTGTTAATGTAATGGATCTCCGGGCATTAAGTTCTTGTCTTGTTGCAGTTGTTTGTTCTACAGAGCAGCCTCCTTTACGTCCACTTGGTAGTCCTGCTGGGGATGGGGCCTCTGTTATCTTGAAGTCACTTCTTGACAGAGGAACTAAATTATTAAGTGATCCACAGGCTGTTGCCAAGTGCAATGTGCCCAATTTTGCTCTTTGGCAGGCTTCCTTTAATGAGTTCTTTGATCTTCTTACAAAGTATTGCCTGCATAAATATGACACTGTACTACAGTCTGTCTATGCGAAGAACACTTGTAGTACTGAAGATATTGGTTCAGAGATACGTGCAGCAACAAAACGTGAAATGCCTGTCGAGCTTTTGCGTGCATGCCTCCCTCATACTAATGATCGGCAGATGGAACTTTTAAAACATTTTGGGCAGCCGCGCAATCCTGTTAGTGTATCAAATCCGCATTCAGGTAATAGTGGTCATATAAATTCTGAATCTGTGAGGAGTTGACCTAGGAAAGAACAAGAATGCTGTTATCAGGTGGCAGTTCTTTATTGGAGGAAATGTGCTTCAGCAGTTGGGAAGTGGAAGAGATGAACACTCATATATATATATATATATATAGATAGATATATTGTGAGGATTAGTTTTAACAGTTCAGCTTTATGCATTGAATTATTTTCCTTTTAAGAATGTTAACAGAACTGCTCTTCTTACATGACTATACATAAATGTGTATCATAATGGAAAATGTTCAGGGGCTGACGGTGACCGGGAGTGATTTACTTCTGGGGGGGCGTTATTTTATTGCTCTTTTGTTGTAACACCTGTGAGTGACTGGTAGAGAATCTGAACCTTAGGGGGTAGCCATTGTCCTAGTGAGGGATTAGAAATGTACAGCATGGTCATACAAAACCATCAGAACTTTGCTTTTCTTCTCAGAGATCTGTGTCAAGTTTAGGATGGCTGTGGACTGTCTCTTCAAAGATCTGGGTAGTTGAACCTGACATGCTTTGTAATGATTATTGTTTTTAGTTGTTTCAATAATGGATTGGAGGAGAGACATAAGAACAGTTTCAGGGAACTTGAACGACACTTGTCCCTCTGCTGCTCGTCTTTGGCCATGTTCTATGCAATTCCTTTGTCTACTAACTGATATTACATTGAATCAGTGTTTAGTGATCTTATTTTCTGCCTTTCTGTTATCCTTTTGCCTTGTGTTTGCAGCAGACATCGTCATTCTTTTTAAGACAAGGCTTTCCAATATTGTATTTTATATTGACAGTAAAATTTCTTTTTACAATTAATCGTATGAGTTTGTTTTTCAATCATGTGGATAAAGTCATATATTTAGTTAATCTCGGGGAGCTCATAGCTATATTTCAATATATATATATATATCATGGGCTTTGAAACCTTCATTTATATTTCTTACTTTGCTTGACAATATTCCTTGAAGTCAAATGAGGAATCTTATTGGACTTAAATAATTTAAGCTCTAATAAGTTCAAAATTAATTTAATTCTTATGGTAGTGCAACATGATTGAGTGAGATTTGAGAGAAATACTCTGCCCGCAAACAATATATATATATAGCTGGTCCAAAGGTGGGGCAACATTTTGGCAAACCTAAAATACGGTGTGGTGCTGGGTGATACTCGGATTGTGAGATTTTCGGATTCTCTGATAATAATTGAACTTCTATTTCGAATAGGTACTAATTCTTTCGTACTCTTCATTTTTAATTTCTTTTTGTTGATTAGTCAAGAAGAATTGTAAAGTATATATATTTAATTATATACTTTAAAGTAAATATCAGACCCTTAAAACAAGTTTTTTCTTGAAATTACTACATATTAGAAGTTTTATTAAAATTTTATTCATAAGTTAAGGTTAAAACTTGATTTCATTAAAGATATCTTTAAACATATACTGTATCTAAGATTTTTAATTTGATTACGGGATATTTGTACTATTTGTTTTAATTTTTAATTCTATCGAAAATAGTTTCTTTATTAAAGAAGGTTGACTGATTATTTATATATTTCTCTAAATTTCATGTTATTGGAATTTCTATTAAGAGATGTTATTGTTTTTTTATAATGTTTCAAAAACTGAACCGATCTGACTGATTTAATAGTAAAAAATTTGAATTGACTAACTTTTTAATTTAGTTTTTAACCTTTCAGTTTGATTTATTTTAATAATATTTTTTGTTAAAAAATAATTAATTTATTAATTAATCAGTCAATTTTTGTAAACTAATCAGTTTTTATAAATCAAAATAAATTAAATAGTCTTCTTTTTTAATTAAATACTAATTTTTTCATAAATAAGGCTTCTACAATAATTTTTCAAAATTTTTAAATTTATTTAATTTTTAATTAATTTTATAACAGTTTAATATAATTGAACTTTTTAAATTTTAAACCGGTTCGAATTTTAAAAAATTAGTTATATTTTTTTTACGGAAAAGACGTTACTTAAGGAAAGTAGTTGAAACACGGATCTTGACTGAGTACCGAAATGTCCGACCCGAGACGTGGCATCACGGTGATTTGAGATCCACAGTTGCTCTCAGTGGACTCAGCTTCACGTTATCATCTCTCTCAAACCCAGACCTCTCGTATTCCTTTCAAAGCTTTCACCTTTGTCGTTGTGAGGGCTTGATCAAGTAAGTTAGCACTCTTTCGTAGCTTTTAAATTTTGATTTCTCTTTACAATTTTGTTCCTACCGATTTTTCGGTTTCTGGGTCGAGGAGTTTTGGATTTGAAATCAAGTGATTGAAAAAAAAAATCTTTGGGTTCGATTCTTCTGGTATTTCAATGTTTGTTCTTTGTCCTGATTTATGTTTAGTTTCTTGATAAGCATGAGTTATGAGCTTAAGGGTTTTTACATAATTTCATGACTTTTTGTTCTTTTTCTTATTCTCTGTGTAATATCACTTATGTTTTAGGTGAATTTGTTGTGAGGTGAAGGGAGAGGGAATGTGCTTTTACTGACATTACATGCTTGTGAATGGTTTAATTGTGTAGTAGGAAATCTATGGAATCAGTCAAAAAACATCATAAATAGCCTCTCTATTGTTAGGAGTAATCTTATGTACTTATGAATCTATTAAGACTCTGCATCTTGGCGAGATTCTTACCAAGAAGATGTTGAAATCAATGGAAACAGAAAGAAAAGAAAAATTGATACAGTTTTTGCTTCTTCATGTAATAAGGTTCTTGCTTTTTGCTTCACTTTTTGAACTTTTAAGGATGAGATTGTGGTAGGTTGTGTTCATGAGTGGGGTTGTTAGGTGAAGAGAGTGACGTCGGTTAAGATGGTACAAGTGAAAGTGCTTCTATTGGAAACAAAAATGGATTGAATTGTGTGTTCATTTACCTTGTTATGTTTTTTTGTGAAACTTGTGATCTCAGTTTTAGAAATTAGAAGAGTTAAATTTTGATTCATGGGTTGTTGCAGTGGATTTAGAGGGAGATGAATTGGTTGAGAGCTCTGGTGGGCAGGAATTGATTGTAAATGAAGGCGATCCGATTATAGAACCACATGAGGGCATGGAATTTGAATCGGAAGATGCTGCCAAGATTTTCTACGATGAATATGCTAGGCAGTTAGGATTTGTCATGCGTGTGATGTCTTGTCGTCGTTCCGAAAGAGATGGAAGGATTCTTGCTCGTCGACTTGGGTGTAATAAGGAGGGACATTGTGTTAGCATTAGAGGTAAATTTGGGAATGTTCGAAAACAGAGGATGAGTACAAGAGAAGGGTGTAAGGCAATGATACATGTCAAGTATGATAAATCTGGAAAATGGAGGATAACTAAGTTTGTAAAGGAACACAATCATCCTCTTGTTGTTGCACCTCGTGAAGCTCGTCAAACATTGGTAAATTACTTCCTCCTCTATTGATTGATTGTATTATGATATCTTTGTTAATTTTCTAATTTTTGAACGCAAAATCGGAATCGAATTTTGAGTACAAAAGTTCAGTGTCATGTACTTCCTTGCTTAAAAGTACTTATGATGCTTACTGTTTTTCTTGAAGCAATGGTTTTGTTATATCAACGAAACGAACTCATTTGATATTATAGATTGTCATACTTTATTTTTATCCAAGTTGAAGTAGACTTCTGGAAAAATACTTGAACTTCTGTGAGTGAAACTCTGGAAAATTATGTTCTGGTGAAAGACAGAATGTCATCTAAGTGATGACTTTTATGTTGATATCGTAGGATGAAAAGGACAAAAAGATTCAAGAACTCACCATAGAGCTGCGGAATAAGAAGCGGCTATGTGTGACGTATCAAGAGCAGCTATCGACATTCATAAAGATCGTTGAAGAGCATAATGAACAGCTATCCAAGAAACTTCAGAATGTAGTAAACAATTTAAGAGGTTTTGAGTCCATTGACAAAGAGCTTGTGAAACCTAGTTAGTCTTAGGCAATAGATACAATATTTTCGTAAAATGAAAGTAAAATCACAATTCTTTCTTACTGCTTTTACTCTCGATTAGGCTGACACGAGGGAAGAAAATTGGCAAGTTAGTTAGGAAGTTTATAATACCGTTCTCTGTATTTATATGAAACAATGCAGCAAAGTGGAAGGCAACTGATAATTGAACTGGACATAGGTTGAAGAACTGTAACTGCATACTCATGATAGATTGATTCAATGATTGCAAAAGCCAGCAGTGCCCTTGAAGTTCATCCCGTAGGCTATCTGGCACGCAGCAAAATTCCCGACAGGTTAATGTTCACATAGTGAGTAATCGATGAGTGACTTAGGGTGGTAATTATCTCCACTTTCTTTCCTCCTATTATTAGCATATTCTACAAGGATGGTAGGAACTGACAAGGTGGTATTTGTACTTCAGCAATGTACAGAGTATACATTCCGTATTATGTCCAGCTAATGACGGATAATTGTTGAACTTTGTATGTACCTAGTTTAAGGTGAATATCTTGATATCTGACTCTTCAGATTTTCTAAGCTTTGTTCAGGCCCATCTAAATCTTCTGCAGCAGCAGTAATGTGCATAAAAGGATTGTTGAACGAACTCAAATCAAATTCATTCTGGGTCAACTATAAAATTTGCACCGAAAAAGACCAAATATACCAACATATTATGACTGCATAATACTTGGAGAAACTGAGAAGACGATACATTTTGCGGATAGCTATTCTGATGACCGGAAAACTGTACTTCATAAGGATACAGAGGCATGGTTCACTAAGTCATGTAATTACTAGTTGGGCAAATCACTACTTAAAACACAAAATCCTTTGATAACAAACATAAGTTTCGAAATTTTCCTAGCATTTCCAAGGTGTTTTTGGAGTGTTAATGGAAGTGCAGTCCTTTGCCCAATGCCCAGCCTTACCGCATTTGTAACAAGAACCAGACAAGTTAGACCTTCCTCCTCCGTGCTCAGCAGAAAAACCAGAACCGGAAACGGAACAATCTTTGGCCCAATGTCCTGCCTTGCCGCATTTAAAGCAGGAAGATACAGATAAACCAGACGATCCTCCATACTCAGCAGGAGACTGGGAAAAGGAACAATCTTTTGCCCAATGCCCTTCCTTGCCACATTTAAAGCAGGAAGATCCAGATTTTACACTCAAGTCATTCATGTTATTATAGACGTTGCAATTGGAGACATTTGCTGGAAGACCAACTGGTACAGTGTTACCATTGCACCACTTAAAGAAGCCACAAGTACTTGCCTGTTCAACAAAAGACGCAAGTAGTTCTTTATTGGATATAATCGTGCATATGTCAGCTCCAATGTCTTTTAGTTTTCAATTCTATTGTCTTATGATGTGTTTAATCAAGACGAAATCTAACCTTCTTAGCCTGGGATGCAAACATAACTACTAGTCATTATACTAATGAGGCAACTATATATATATATTGAATCTTCGGAAAAAAACTATATATATATATTGATCATGAAATACAGAAACTTGGTTATTGAATTGACAGATTGTGTAAATGAAAAGCTTAAGAACAAGAAAAGGAGCTTGCATTTTGGAAGTACCTGGTTTGCAGGACAACGATAAAACTGTTGGCCAACATTCTTCCCCGTTTTTGCAGTTAGAACCAAGCAAGTTCCAGCACCACATGGACAGGGAAGATCTGGGACTGCAGAATTAGGCCCATAATTTGGGGGACTACTCAAAGATGATGAATTTATGACAGAAGAAGCATTGTCACACCACTCAAAGAAGCCACATCCCCCATTTTCCTGCAAAAATATAGAGATTGTAACTTGTTGACAATTGACAATCAATGACGAGTAAAAACCCCTCAATCCACACACATACATACCCCTCAATGAAACTTAGACATGATTGTTGGACCTAAGAAGTGGGTTACACAAGCTCATATTTTAGTGAATCACTCCCGCAGTGAAGCTTCGGAGACGTAATAATGTCAAGTGTACCTCTATGTTAACCTACCTGTCTAACAGGGCATTTGTAGAATTTGCGTCCGCGATTCCTCTCAGTATTTGCAGTGAAAACCACACAACTCCCCAATCCGCAAGCACACTTCTTCTCAGGAACTGACGGCTCAGATTCACCGAAATGAACCGCACCACCACCGCCGTTTGATTTAAAGTGACCAGATTGAGAAGCAGCGGTATTGATCATCTGTTGCCACACAACACTTTTGCTCCCTCTCAGAGCAGCAAGGTATGGTCCCTCCTCCTCGTTCCTCCGATCTTCAGTGGAATCAACGGCAGTGAAACGGCGGCGCTTGGCGGAGGAGAGGGCTTTTGCCTCGGCTTCAGCAATTTGAGAGAGAAAGTCGCCGTCTTCGTCGTCGCCGTCGTGAACGTCGATTAGTGGTCCGCTTCTGGTCTCTGCTCTTTCCATCTTCTCGCGCGCGCACGCACTCTTCTTTTAGAAAAAATCCGTTTTAAATTGAAATAGAAAGTGCGATTATTATTACTATTATTATTATTATAAATTTTCTTTTTAATTTTTTGTTATTTTAAATTATTAGAAGAGTATTTTATAGAATTAACAAATCCCCCTTCCTCCCGCCGGCGACGGGAGAAGCTACTCTTCTACGATTTTCCGTCAATAAAAGTTGCCATCATCTCTATCAATCACCTTGCCTCAGCCCAGAGACTCCCTCTCCTGCAACAATCGTAGAGATTCTCTAGAAGTAGGGGTTTTGTGAGGACCAAAAGAATTGCCGGAGGGAGAAGAGGAGTTCCTTCACCGTCGCTCTAAAGACACGCACACACATGCGCGCTAGGGATAGAGGAGGATATAGAGAGGAATGGCAGGAGAGATTGTGAAAGCAAAAAGGGAGATATTGGAGGTATGCACCATATGCATCTTGCATATATGAAAAACTCTCATCCGAAGAAGTGCATTGCTGTTATGTTTGCAAAATTGAATTGGATTGTTCTCCAATCATGAAACTCAGGGACAGCTGGGTGAATTCCTCTGGAGAAGAAGATAGTGACGATGAGAGAAATTTGGAAGGTACGATTGGTGATGAAGACGTGGTTTATACACTTGTTTCCTTATCCAAGTTGCAAATCAGGAGTGATTTATCGAGGGCTTGATGGAATGATGAACTGGGGATGGCTGAGGTGTTGGAGAAAAGAGTCAAAATGTGGATAACAACTGGAATTATTCGTTCAGGCAAGTCATACTGCTCGATTGAAGAGACTCTGTATTTAGCTGAACTACGATCGCTGCTCTTACAGGTGATGATAACGCCATCCTGGAAAGATATACATTCAAAGATCATGGAAGGGAGGAGTGGATGCATCTGGGATCTTTTCCAGGCTTACAGGGCACATGAAATCTCTTGGATTCATAGTTGGCCGTCACGCTGTTCCATGGAAGATGAAGAATGTTGACAGAAGTTCTGAATCCAACCCTGTTGAAGGAACTCCTGGAAGTACCAGTGTAAATGAATTGGGAGACACAGCTTCAATGCTGGAAACGTTCAGTAATGTGCGTGTTGATGGTATGAGAGTGAGACCTGATTTTGACATTAATCTTCCAAATGGGAAAATCAGGAAGTCCTCACCTGTTGATCCAGCATTTCTACTCTGTTTGGTTAGGGGCGGTCTGATGAAGGCAGACATTGAAGTCCTGCAAACACAATTCAGTCAGACGCCTCTCAAGTTCTGTCATGTAGAACATGGACGTGTCGGTATTTTCAACTTTGACAGAGTGGAGCTTCTGTGCGAAACTCCGGGTTAATTTCCATCAATTGTAACAAATTCACCTTGACCACTATTGCTTAGGTAAATATGGTGCGAATGATTGTACTAAAAAATTATACTAGGTAAATTTTCAGGAAAGATTGGAGGGTCACAGACGGTCCCACTTAAATACGAATCTTTTAGGCAGAATTTTCCTAGATATGTAATTTAATAGCACAATAATTCACTACAACTATACCTAACAATAGCCATTAAATAGACAAATAAAGAACACCAAAATTTAACGAGGTTCAGCCAATTATACCTATTTCATCGGACATTACTAAATTTATATTTCACTATTTTTTGGAAATAATACAACTGAAATACTACAAAAGGAGAGGAGGTTTATTTATGAAAGACAATTTTTGGGATGATTTAACCAAGGAGGGGAGGCTTCTTTTATGATTTTAGAAACCTCCACCATTCCCACACGTTTTCGATGTGGGATTATGGAATGAGCCAAAAGATTTGACCAACCAACAAATCTTCACCTTAGCGAATTCCACATTTTCAAATCTCTCACAAACTCATCTTTAGTAGTGTCTTCAAATGCGCTTTACAGTGCCCATCTTCAATTTTTCGCAATATTGATTAAGTTCAAACAATGTTGGAACTTGACTGCAGTCACCACCTTTGTCAACATATCAGCAAGATTCTCAGTGGTCTTAATCATCTGGATTACTACTCCATCTTCTTCTAGAACCTCTCATACAAAGTGATAACGGACATCAATGTGCTTCGTCCTTGCATGATAAACTTGGTTCTTTGCTAAATGAATGACACTTTGACTATCACAATGTACTTTGACATGCGTCTGTCTAATTCCCAATTCATCAAACAATCTTTGAAGCCAAATTGCCTCATTCACAGCCTTTGTAATTGCCATATACTCTGCCTCTATGGTCGATAAAGCAACTGTTGACTGTAAGGTAGACCTCCAACTAACTGGTGCCTTTGCAAGAGTAAACACATAGCCAGTAGTTGATCGACGTTTATCTAAATCATCAGCATAGTCGAAATCACAATATCCAACTACACATTGACCGTCTAGCTTATCCCGCTGAAATACCAAACCAACATATACGGTGTTCAGAATGTACCGTAGAATCTATTTCACAGCTTGCCAATGTTCCTTTACAGGATTATGCATATACCTACTCACAACCCCAACTGCCTGTGAAATGTCGGCCCTTGTACATACCATAGCATACATCAAGCTACTAACCACATTTGCGTACGGTGCTTTAGTCATGTACTCTCGTTCTGTATCTTTCTTTGGAGATAGGGACACACTGAGCTTTATATGAGGAGCGAGCGGAGTACTGACAGGTTTTGACTTCTCATTCGTGCCAAAATGTTGTAGTACCTTTTTCAAATATTACTTTTGAGTCAAACATAGTCTCCCCAACTTTCTGTCTCTACTTATCTCCATGTCGAGAATTTTCTTAGCTTCATCAAGATCCTTCATTTCAAACTCCTGATTCAACTGAATCTTCAATCTCTCAATTTCTCTTTGATTCTTTGAAGCTATCAACATATCATCAACATATAGGAGAAGATAGATGTAGGATCCATCTTGTAGCTTGTGAAAATACACACAGTGATCATATTTGCTTCTTGTGTACTTTTACCTTATCATAAACTTGTCAAATCACTTGTACCACTGCCTTGGAGATTGCTTCAATTCGTATAACGATTTTTCAACCTTGCACACCATATTCTCTTTTCCAGCAACTTAAAAACCTTCGGGCTGAGTCATATAGATTTCTTCTTCTAAGTCTCCATGTAAAAACACAATTTTTACATCCAATTGAACTAGTTCCATGTCAAACTGTGCTACCAAAGCCAGCAAAATTCAAATGAAGGAATGTTTTACAACTGGAGAGAAAACTTCATTATAATCAATTCCCCCATCTGAGTATAGCCTTTGGCCACTAGCCTTACTTTGTAGCGAACATTATCCTTATCAGGAAATCCAACTTTCTTTGCATATACCCATTTGCATCCAATTGCCTTCTTTCCCTTTGGGAGACTAGCTAGCTTCCACATCTAATTCTTATGAAGGGAATGTATTTCTTCATTCATGGCTATCCTCCACTTATCTTCTTCTAAACTTTGGACTGCTTCCTTATAAGTGGTAGGAATGTCATCAATTTCAATTGGGGATGTATAAGCCACCATATTAACATAACGAGCAAGTACTTGAATATTCCTTTTTGGCTTTCTCAATGCAATTGGAAATTGTTGTTGTGGAGGTTTTTAGGCTAGAGCTTCTTCTTCATCTAGCTCCTCTTCTACCATAGGAGTTTCTACATCTGCTTCATCATTTGCTGGGGTAACAATTCTTCATTCAAACTCCACCTGTTTTGGAGTACCATCTGTCTGCTTAATATTTTCAGTCGTCACCTTTCTTAACATGGTAGATTCGTCAAAGGTAACACCCCTGCTAAAAATTATTTTCTTTGACTCTGGGCACTAAAGACGATATCCTTTCACACTGGAGGTGATCCCCATAAAAATTGCTTTCTTTTCACGTGGATACAACTTTGACTCCTTAACATGATAGTATGCAGTGGAACCAAAAACATGTAAGGAATCATAATCTGTAGCAGGTTTTCCAAACCATTTTTCCAATGGTGTTTTACCACCAATAGTAGTTGACGAAAGGTGATTGATGAGATGACAAGTGTATGTAACAACCTTAGCCTAAAATTCTCAGCCCAACCCAGCATTAAATAGCACACATCGAACTTTCTACAGCAATGTTCGGTTCATACGTTTTGCCACCCCATTTTGTTGTGGTGTATTCCTGACTGTGAAGTGTCTGACAAAACCTTCATCTTCGCAGACTTTTAAAAATGAATCACTCTTGTACTCCCCACCATTATCTGTACGGAGACGCTTGATCCTTCTGCCTGTTTGAGTTTCTACCATCTTCTTCAATTTGAGGAAAACTCTCAGCACTTCATCCTTAGTCTTTATAGTATACACTCATACTCTTCGGAAAAAATCATCAACAAAGGTCACATAATGGTGATTTCCTCCCAAAGAAGCTGTTTTGGAAGGTCCCCACACATCAGAGTGAACATAATCCAAAATGCCCTTCATATCATCGATTATAGTGTTGAATTTCACTTTTATCTGCTTCCCTTTGACACAATGTTCACAAAAGTCTAATTTGCACGCCCGAACTCCTTTTAACAATTCTTGATTTCCTAATATCTTCAAGAATCTGTCACCTGTATGTTCCAAGCGCATATGCCACAACCTAGCTGC
>JAOQMQ010000056.1:6450-20420 GCA_027563845.1 Erythroxylum subrotundum | reverse complement strand
TCAAACTAAAACCTCAAATTAATTTAAACATGCCTCAAAATAATTTAAACATGCTTATTTCGAATCGGGGCCCAACAGAAGTGGTGTTCCAAAATTGCAAAGGTTTACAATTCGGATTTTAAGTCAATTTATGAGTGCAACAAGCTGTGAACGGAACTGGAGCACGTTTGAATTCATCCATTCTAAGAAAAGGAATAGATTGGAGCACAAGAGAATGAATGACTAGGTATTCGTTTGTTACAATTTAAAGCTTCGAGAAAGATATGTTATTATCATTATTAATTTCGATATAATTTCTTATATTTTTCTAATAATTAAATTTATTGTTTACTAGGAGTCTTAATAACACAAGTAGTTCAACAGATCCAATTTCTATTGATAATATCGATCTTTTGGTGGATTGGGTTTCTGAGGAATCATATTTGGTAGATGTGAATGACTTAGAACATAATCTTGGTTGGGAAAGCATTGACATGTCATTTGGTGCATTAAATTTGAATGATAATGATGATGAGATTCCTCTCAATGATGAAGATTTTGCACCAAATGATAACTGGAGTCAACGAGCATCCTCCAGTAGATGATTGAATGAAGTTCCAGGTTTTTATTTTCCTTTTCTTTAAATTTTACTTATATTTGATGTATATGTTAAATTATATAAATGTAATGTAATTGTAAATGTTTTTGTTACAGGTTTCAGTTCTAGTTAGTTGATTAGTTGGTTGGTTCCTCATCATGAACTCTTGTCGTAAATTGTAATAGTTCGAGAGTTAAGAATATTTATTATTAGTTTAAGAGTTAAGAATATTTATTATTCTTTTTATTGGATATTTTGATGTTATTATTATTTATTATATGATGAATTTGTAATATTTTAAATACTTTGTATTGTTCTTAATTTTATATTTGTATGATGATAATTGTCTTTTTTCATATTAATTGTGGTTATTATTTATATGTGAAATATCTAAAAATTATTGTTACTTCATATTAATTGTGGTTATTATTTATTATTATGATTTTTAGAAATAGGGTTAATGTAAACGTATAAAGTATACAACACAACAGTACAATATGACATTGGACTATTTTGTAATTTCTAAAAAAATTTAGGGACTATTTCATAAATTTAAAAAATTATTCAAAACAGTACCCAATATTAACCGGTACCGGTACAATACTGTATTAGAACCCAATTTGGTACCAAGCCCGGTACAGTATTCACAACATTGGTTCTGGTTGTAATTCTTCTCGAAGAGATGAGATGAATGTATAACGGATATTGATATCACTAAAATCATTATGTAGATAATATCTTTCCGTCATTTTTTGGAAATGTTTTTGTAGATCTCTTCTGTCTAAATAACAACACTTCATTTCAAAATACCCTTGCCTGATTTGTTTGTCAATGAGCTAAAAATCTCCAAAGAATTTTTTGTGGATGACTTCGAGAAGAATTCCTGTAGATGTTACCCGAATATACTAGAGACTGCGATAGTCACCTAGACTTTGGCTCCATTTTCTTAAATTAACAGTAAAACTTGAGGTAAATTTAGATAAGATATCCTATAAGGGTTTATTAGGTTGAGTCATCTATAAATTGATCCAAGCTCTAAATTCATAGAGAAGGTCTCTCCATTTTTTGGATGGAAGGTCATCAAAAGTAAACTAGGGTCTTGAAGTATGTCTGGTTGATGGTACTTATACTGGTGGTGGTGAGGGTGGTCTGATGGTTCAGGCCCTGTAGATTTAGCTTCACTGATATCCGATTTGACTTCAGTTGGTTGAGATGAAGATATAGTCATCATGATTTGACCTAATTTAGATAAATTTGCAAAGTGCTCTGAGTCTTCTAAAGATTGCTTAGAAATTTCAGAATTTTCAAATGTTTGGTCTTTAGAGTCTTCTGAAACAGATATTGGTGCAAAAGTTGCAACCAACTCTTATCAATGAGCTTTATCTTTTCCATTAAATTGAGACAGTTGAGTTTTAGGTGGTAATAAAGGTGGAGTTTTAATATGCAAAGGTTTTGTCTATAGATTAATAAGTTTGGTATATGAATGTGAGGGATCACGAGCCCTTTTAGTTTTGTTCTTTGTAGGTTTGGATTTGATAGTAGGATGAATATGCTGCCTAATTAAAGGATATTTCATTTTAAACACTTTTTCATAATCAACAACTTTAGGATAAGATGGGGATGAGTAGATAGGTTGGATAACTGGAAAATTTGTAAGATAAGCTCCATAAACAGTCTTAGACTGTTCTGTTTGCACATCTGCTTCCATTCTATGAAGTACTTCTTTCTCCCTTTGAAGTTCTTGTTCTTTGTTTATGAAATCAAGTCCAAAATATTGTGTTTCAATATATCTTCTGAGAATAGCATCAAGTTTAACGATATGATCTTTCAAAGATGTGTACAAGTTTTGGATTTGAGAATAGTGTTTCTACCTTGAATAGCCTGAGTCTATTGATTAAATCCGTCAAGCTTGATATCTATGCGGCGAAAAACTTTGTTTTGGGCTGCAACATTATCAGTGTTTCAGTTGAGTACTTCATTATACAAGAGTACCATGAGAGGTGATTCCAGTATAACAAATATAAGGGTTGGAGATAGCCCTATTAGTATCATCTATAACCTCTCTAGGGGAGGAAATTCATCCTCATACGGTCTCATCATCATTCAATGAATTAGTGCTGGAGTAGTAACAAGAATGGGAGAAATAAAAGGTGGTGGTCTGTTAGGAATTGGTTCTTTAAGGAACAAATGTTTCTTTCCAATAACTTTGAGTAGCTCATGAAGAGTCTTAGGTTTGGGTTGTGGGTTTTTAAGCCCATCCTAAGCTCTTGAATCTAGGTCATAGTCATTATGCTTAGTATGAAGCTTTTGGGAAGGTTGACAGTGGTGGCTTTCTCTAGGTTAATGCCTTTGTATCAAAGTTTTGCCTTCCTTTTTCGAACATAGGTTTCATCTTCATTGCTTGTGTCATCATAGTTTAGTAGACATATTTCACAATTTGGTTCACACATGGATGAATCTACATCCTATATGAAATGTCCTCGAAGATGACTTATGTACACATGTTGTCCATCAAATTTAACATTATGAATTGGAGGTCTATCTTTGTCTTTTTTGTGTGATAACACCGGTTGAAACATTAAAATAAGGCCAAATGTGCCAGAGGACCTAGGTTGGTCTTCATTGGGTTTGGTGTGGATGGATTTAATAGGTCCATCTCTTAGTACCCTGTGAATAGGAGAAGTAGTTGTGTGGAAAGAATGCCTGTGAAAAGAGTAAGTTTAACATTGGAAGGAAGATTTGTTATTAAAAGGGTTGAAGAAAGATAAACATGATCAGTAGGTAAAGAGTCATTCATGACATATAGAAAGATCTCCTTACTTACTTTCATAAAGAATAATGTAGCCACAGTAAAAAACACTCGTGATTTTGACACCATTCGAGCTACCTTTGGTCAGAGGGCATACGAGGATAACAGAAATCAAAGGTACATTACATTGTTAGACTGCATGAATCGAGAAAAGCCCTTCTTGCTATGACTCCTAGACTCATGAAATATTTCATCAATAAGCCTCAAAGGAACTACATCATGAGTTTCTAGCCTTTGACTGGCTTATAGAACAAATTTTTATAAGAGATTAAAGATAAACAAAGATTGATTGTAACCTAAATTTTAGATATGCTAGCCGAGACATAAGTTCTTCTCTATTTAGGCCATTATTAATAAGTTTTTTTATAAATAAATACTTTATATATTTTAAATATGGTCTTTAAAATTAAACTTAAATATAAGGTATTGAATTTAACTTACATAGGTTTAACTCGGGTTATATGATTCTGATAATAAATTTGAGGATTGAAACATGCACATAATTGTGCCAGATAACCCTAATTGCTTGAGCGGGTGTTATTGGCTTGAGGATTGAAACATGTTTAATTTGGCCATCCTTCCTAACTCGAAGACCTCCAGTCAAAGATACGAAACTTGCATCTTCTAACACATAGATGGTGTGACACAAACCTTGCATTACTTGCTTCCCTCGACATCAATAGCTATATCTTATTTTGAGACTTGCTCATCTAGAAAAGCAAGCGGCCCAGATCTTTCTCTGTTTCTGAGTCGCTTACTCAACGATAGTCTTTATTTGCCTTCCTCTTTTATCGCTCTGTCTCTCCTCTTTTCTTCAATATTCGAGCTTTGCCAATTGCCACCATTATTTATTCCTACCTATGACCCAGAGTAATGCTTGATTTTTTCTGGTTTAGTAAGGTTCGGTTTCTTTTACTAATTTTTATTCATCTGGGTTTTGGAAAGTTTGAATCTTTTTCGTGTTTTCTCCTCTTAACTGTTTGTGGGTTGAATAAAGGTGTGGCAGTGGAAATTTTGTTAATCTATATTGATTGGTGAGAACATCGTACTTGTATGTGAAATCTTTCTTCTTTCGTTAATGCATTGTATCTATGTTTCATGGGTTTATTGGAGCATAATCTGTTTAATTGATGAAATATTTTCTTAACCCCTTTCGTTTTTCTCTCTGAAAGGTTTTTACTTCAGATAGTTCCTGTCCTCTATAATTCCTGTGTGACTTTCTAGTAAACCTGTATTATGTCAGCAAAAACAACTCTATTTTTTTTCCTCCTTTCAGTCGTTTTTATAATGTATACCGTGGTGTTTTAACGTCTTATAGTAATATTTTAGATGGTTATTAAGTAATCTAGTGGCAATTGATGTAACTATTTCAAATAACTAACTTCTTTCTTCCTTCATAACTTGACTGAATTATGTGTAGATTAATGAAGTTTCCTATTGAAGATTGAATTCCCAGTACCACAATGTGCATGAAGAGCTAAAAAAAATCGTAGAGGAAAGATATCGTAGAGGAAAGATACTGTGGCCCTCTGGAAAACTTGAAACCATGTGACAAAGTCTGGAATCAATAATGCTAAGTTAATATGATTATTTTTGGGTAATTAAATAAAGATATAAACACCGGCAACCCCCACGAATGCGTGTAACCAATTGTGGCTTTGTTTCTCCCCTAGAGCGTGTTTTTCCTTTTCTTTTTGTCTGATGTATAACTGATTGTTTGATTTAGCTGCCAGCTTCTCCATTAAAGAAAGAATAGGTATATACAAATGAAAAGGAGCACATGGTTGCTGTGGGTTTACTTTTTCCTTTTGGAAAGAGGAGCAGGATAAAATATTGCGCAATGTTTCCCTAGGAACTTCCATGAAAAAGAGCTATTTCCAAAATTGACATTGCTTCATTCTAGAATTAATTGAACTATCCTGCACTTTGAAATCATATAATGATGCAGTGAACTTTTGCTTTGCAGTACTAATTTTGAGGGCCAGACTGCAATGTATGCTAGGAGAATAAGGGGTAGAAATCAGAGATGGGGTTCAGTCTTTCAGCAATCTAAATATTTCACCAAGCTAAACTACCAGGATCAGCCTTGTCGATATTTGAGCTGTATCAATGGATTGGGGTGCTTTACTTCGCATGGGACATTTATCAGAAGATACCTGTTAGATTCAACCTCATCTAGAAGCATTGAGCAAGCGAAGAGTTATGTAACTCTCCATTCAAGATCCTTATGTTTTAAGAATAGTCAAATTCGCGCCTTTAGTTCACAAGGTGATGGAAGGGGTACAAGTGAGGATGAGCATGCATCTATGGTAGATGGGCCTGAATTTGATGGTGGAAAGCATCAGAAGACATTAAGGGAAGATGCTAGGGGCTGTGATGCACATGCTCGACTTGCAGAACTAGATCAAAAAGAATGGCTTTCTAATGAGAAGTTTTTAATTGAAAGTAAAAAGAAGGAATCTCCTTTCTTAATAAGACGTGAAAAGTTTAAGAATGAGTTTTTGCGCAGGGTCGTTCCTTGGGAAAAGATACATGTATCTTTGAAAACTTTTCCCTACTACCTCAAGTAAATATTATTTCTTTTGAATTTTATCTTTTCATTTCTATAAGAAGCAAATTTGTAGCATTCGGTTATTCTTAATTTGTGAAGAAGAATTAACAACTGGCCGTCTCATGTAGTGCAAATGCCAAAAGTATTTTGGTGGAATGTGTTGAATCCCATTTCAAGCATAATAACCTCAACAATTCTTATGGGGCACGTTTAAAGTCATCAAGCGGAAGAATATTGCTTCAGAGCACCCCAGGTAAACATGAATGGTCTTTTATGCATATGCTATGATTTTTATCATGAACAGTTTTCCTTTAAGTTCATGGTGATTATTTATGGTTGATCTACTTTCAGGCACTGAGCTTTATCGGGAGAGAATAGTTAAGGCTCTTGCACAGGATTTACAAGTTCCCTTATTGGTGCTCGACAGTAGTGTTCTTGCCCCTTATGTAAGAAGATGAGGATTGCTTTGAAATCCTATTGTTCGGCAATTAATTATGTTTCCATTTCTCAAAAAAATTCATGCATTGTTCGTCTTTTCTTGTAGGATTTGGCTGATGATTCAGAATGTGAATCTGATGATAACACAGAATCTGGAGAGGAGTGTACTTCAGAGTCGGAAGTTGATGATGAGAATGAAGCAATTACTGAAGAAGAATGGACCAGCAGTGCTGAGGCACGATCTGACGCTGATGATGATGTGGTTGACATGGAGGCAACTGCCGAGGCAGCCATCAAGAAACTTGTTCCTTTCAATCTTGAAGAGTTTGCAAAGGTAGATCTTATGAGGTGATGGGGTTGTACTGAATAGATTGTTTGTTAAATACGGAAATAGACTTATCTATCAAAAAATTTTCACTTTATTTTAAAGTTTAGACTCTAAATGCAAGTCTAATTTTAGGTCCATGCCTTCATGCATTGACTCATTTGAATAGCCCAATAGATCTAACAGTTGAAAAAACTGACTTTTTCTAGTCCTATTGCTACTGCTTCTTTTAGGGTATTATTTATGAGTTAAGTGCAGTAGCAGACTACGGGACATTTATTTAATTGTACTTCATTGAGAAAGTAGCAATTTCTATTATGGTTATGTTAGAGTTGATATAAGATCAGTCTTGAGCCTCATCTAACATCTTTAACATTCCAGTTGAATGGTTTTTAACATGATATTGGAGCTTTTATTACAAGCAGGTCTTTTAGCTTGTACTCCCCAGACTTTTTGTGACAATGATGTTTTCGTTCAAATTCAGCTATTGAAGATTTAGTTTTAGTTCATTACAAGGTGTCATGAGTCCTCGTTTTGCTAGCAGTTTCAAGTCTAGTCTTGAGCCTCATCTAATAGTTTGGACTCTTGAGTTTGAATGGTTCTTTAAAACTTGTTCAAAAGAGAAGAAAAGGAATATCATGCTTATATACGAAATTGTCTAAAAATAATCTTTGTAGTATAATTTCTGAATTTTTTTCATAGTTGGCCTTCTGGACTTATTGTTTCTCATCTAGAGCTGATCTGACTAAACTTATCATACAGCTGAATTACTTTCTGAAAGAACGGAAAAGGAATTCTAAAGTTGAAATATGTTAGCCTCGTTAAGGTATCAATGCCATTGGCTGTGGACCTGCATTCATTTAAGTACTAAAAAAGAGTGTCACTGGTGATAAATGCTTGCATACGTTTGTGTATGTATTCTGAGATGTTAGCAGTGCTGGTCTATAAAGAAATGCCTTCCTCTGATAAAAAACGACAGAGCAACTTATTTGTTTCCTCTTACCACAACTTGTCATGTTCAGGATTTTGTTTCTTTTTTTGAGCTTTGAAATACTATTGTGTAAGGAGATATTTGTTACCTTTGTCTAATAATCTGGAGTGTAAACTGAGTCCTAATTCTGGAGATGCTTCTGTACAGAGAGTCTCTGGAGAACCTGATGGTTCCTCAAAGTCCTCAAATTCCAAGGATGCTGACTCATCAGACAATTCAAGACGACCTCTTAGGAAGGGTAACAAAATTTTCAAATGCCTTACATCGTCAAACTCCCTAGCTTTTCTTATTCCCTCATCCTTCCCCCCTCCTTTTTTTTATAATAATTATTAACTTCCTGTTTCAATTTCTACATTTATTTCCTTGTTTCTTGTTTATCATGTGGATTGTGTATGTGATATCATTTTAATGTGCTCAACCTCTCTCTATCATCAACCTCCTGTGAATTTTGGCTCAACATTAGATCTCTTTCTTCTTTCAGGAATGCCTTTGACAAAGTACATTATATGGCTCCAGAGAGACATGCTTTTTGGATCTAATTATTTTTATATACGTTTCAAGTTTGTAGTTATAAGTTGCTAACAAGTTTGTGATTCCCTGCATCTTACTGAAAATTAATTTTGATTTTTCAATTCACTTACTAGGAAGGTGCATCTTGCATTCTCTTCTGCTGTTTTATTTTAGTATAGTGGTATTCTTCTGTTGGGAGAACTTTTCTATGCAACTATATTTTCCTGTTGTTTTCACTCTATCAAACTGTTGTCCCCTACTTCAACCAGTAGTCAATTAAATAATTGTGCATATTTGTGATTGATTTTTGGTATTGTTAGCACCTGATTCACACTTAGAATGTTGGTGGTTGAGTTTTTTGTGGTGGATTGTTTTGGAGGTGTCTAATTCTGTAGAGGTGTTGCATGCTTTATTATGTGAAAATGATTTCAACTTATTATTGAAAATTACCTCTCTCTTTGGATTGGATACTTGACCTCTCCAAACATATGAAAAGATGAAAAGGAAAATTTCAGAAATTATATTTCATCACCACATTTTGGTCCATTTATTTATACTCTCACTTGACTTTCGTTTGCTAGGGGACCGGGTGAAGTATACTGGACCTTCTGTACGAATTGAAGCTGATGACAGGTTTGCTACTTCATTTTTTGACTGTGTGAAACGTTAGCATGGTTTAAAGATCTATGATGCTTCATGTCTAAAACAATTTTCTTGTTGTTTTAAAAGACTTGCTATGTAATACTTAGATATACTTAATCAAAATACTGTTGCAAAGGATACTTGCCCAAAGTTTATAGAGATACAACAAATTGAGCCTTTTTTATGCTATCCCCTGAAGTTGCATCTCCTACTCAGTAAATTATTCACTGGAGGCTATATAACATATGCAAGCTACCTTATATTTTGATTTATATTCTTGTATAGTTGCTTGTTGTCCCTATGCACACCAATATCAGTTTGCTATTCAATTAGATCTTTATGAATTAGTAATTATTCTATGCAGATTTTGTCTGCCATATGCACAGTTATGGATTGTTTGACTCTTATTTTCCTTTTATGTGGAATGATATAATCAAAGGAGTTAGTCCAGTTGGGACGAGCAGTAACCTCTTGCCTTGTCAGCATGGGCTCTAGGGAGTAATCCGGGACTAAAATCTTGAATACATCACCCCTAAGATTACCTAGTAAATACCAAAAGAAAATGTGGAATGATTTCTCTTTTGATGTTCACACACATTCATGGAGTATTTCCTGGATTTCATTTTTTGTTTTCCTTGATTCTGATCCTCTTTCATGCCTAGAAAGTGGTTTATCAGTTTTTTATTCAAAATAAATCTGGTCTTTTTACTTTTGAAGAGCTTATGTTCACATGTGGAATTGGAACTTTGGTGAGCATTTGAAGATAATGCAGTGTTGAGCTGTAAATTGGCTTAAGATAAAACATGGTTCATGGTCTGTCTTTCAAAGATCATTTGGCATGAACTTACCTCCCCAACAAACTTTGACATCACAGGATCATACTGGGGAAGATTTCAACCACTGAGGGTCTGAAAAATGCCTATACCAATATTCGTGGCAGGTGGGTTGGTAAGTCCTCATGGTGTCTTGAAGGAAACACATGGGGTCCTGCTATTGGCATTTATGATGGGAGATTTGTGCGTTCTGACCAACTAGTGAAAGGAAACTGTAGGAGTTCGAAGAAAAAAACAGTAGGTTGCAGCTAGAAATGCAAAGTTGTACCTTTTGTGTTTCTGTTGTTGTAAAGCAAACCCTACGTAAAACCTGTGAAGAATATTTAGCAACAAGTATTTCTCATAATTTGTTTCTTGTGCTTGAGATAAAAGAAACCTTTTTGTAGATGTGCTTCTCTATGTGTATCACTCTTGGTACACATATAGACCCTGCTGATTCCCTTCAGATAGAACCATAAGTTCCGTGATTATTAGACACTAGAAGCCAATTCGTTTTACGGTAGTGATTTACTGTATAAATTATGTATGACACAGCTACATTAGTCAATGGCTATTAGAATGAGTGAATCTGATGTGTGTAGCTATGTGGTAACTAAAGTGCTGAATGGCTGGTGTTGCTTGCTATACCTTGATAATGGTCCAAATTCCTCTGAACTTGCATTTCATGAATTGTTGCTTTGATTGGTAACTTTTACTTTTTTGAGTTCTATCAAGAGATGTTGAATCGTTAAGTTTTTCAGGTTATTTTCTCTGGCTATTCTTCTTTTTGAGTTATTATGTCTGTTCAGAGTTGTTACTTTGTTGTGATTTTTGTTTCTTTTACTCTATGCTTGCTATTTCTTTAACAACTGGAGATCTAGTTCTGTTTCTGGCATGTTGGTACAGAATGTTTACTTGCAATATCAGTCCTGTACTAATGTGTCTCACCAAGCTCTAAAAATTGGAGTTTGGACAATGATGAAAAGATTGAACCTGTGGAGCTTTCATGTCTTTATGGTAGTTACCTTGTTGGGATCTTACTAATAGTTGATTGTAATGACAGGCCTTTATCAAGTGGTCAACGTGGGGAGGTATATGAGTTGAATGGAGATCGAGTTGCCGTTATATTGGATTTAACAGGTGAAATTGAAACTGACAAAGATAAGGATGAGCAGCTTGTGGATCAATCTGTGAAAGCCCCAGTTTATTGGATAGATGGTAAACTTCTTGCATTTGTAAGGGTCGCTTCCCCCCTGTTTGGGAATAGATCATTCTATGAAGTGCATGAAATTGAACAGAAGAATGTATGAGATTCAAGATTCAGAAACTACCGAATACTTTCTTGCCTTATATGCTATACTTCCTATAATAACCTGTGTGAATCGTTCTAAAATGCATTTTGGATGCTATCTTTTATAACAAGAGAGTTCTTGTCAGTTTTTAATGAATAATATGATAAAATCTTGTCTAGAGTTTCTTGTTGCTTTTGAGTGTTCATGTCTCCTTGATTATCCTTACATCATTTTCTTCGCATAATTACTATGTGATGGACCATTACTATGTTCTTTTGCATTATACTTGTTCTTTGCAGAGGATTTGGAAGTACGGCAACTTTTTTTGCCCTTCTCAGTGCAAGTAATTGTATATGCTCCTTGATTGTAAATTAACCGAGTAGTTTTTTGTTTTAGTTAAGGACATTGAGCGTGACACTGATGCTGAGGCAGAAGATTGTTATATAGCTATGGAGGCTTTATCTGAGGTATGAATGCTCTATAAATTTCCTTCTCCTGACCTCTGTTCTTCTTGTTCATGTTTAATTTGGGTTGTTTCTTTTTGTTTTTGTACAGGTTTTGCATTCAATACACCCCCTTATTGTCTATTTTCCAGACATTTCTCTATGGCTGTCTAGAGCAGTTCCCAAGTCGAATCGGAGGGAGTTTTTCCTCAAGGTGCAGGAAATGTTTGATAAGGTACCAGGCCCTGTTGTTTTCATATGTGGCCAAAACAAAGTTGAAAGTGGGTCAAAGGAGAAAGAAAACATTGTAAGTTTAAGATCTTGTATTAAGATAAAGATTATGTTAAAAGGCTTTGCCTTTTTTACCATTGTATAATCTATGCAATGGTCTATCTTTGTTTCTTTTACTGATTTTCTTTAGAATCTGATGTTAAGCAGACAATGATATTCCCAAACTTTGGTCGTTTGGCTAAGCTGGTGAGTGTTTAATAACTTGAAAAATGTTATGCATTATGAGCAATCACTTGTAATATTTTTACTTCATTGTTTTTCCACAGCGTCTTTTCTATCGTCCTTATTTCTCTTAGCTGATCCAAATTTCTAATGCTTGCTTCCAGCCTCTCTCCTTGAAACGGCTTACAGAAGGACTTAAAACGACAAAGAGATCTGATGACAATTATATAAATAAGATCTTCAGTAATGTCCTAACTGTAAATCCCCCAAAGGTACTTTGGATGCAATAAACTTCAAAAGTTGATATGCTATATGTGCAGGGTTAAATTTCTAAATATCCTATTTATCTGAGGACAAGGAGCCAGAATTCAATTTTTATACTGATTCTCGGTCACTGCACAACATTCTTTTTTCATTTTCTAATCATATTTAAATGAAATGGTATTTCTAGGCTGTTGATTCGAAGGTATAATCTTTTGGCAATTTCATGGAGTCTTCAAATTAAAGTTCTATGTTACAGCGTTTAAAATGAAAAGCCAGTTCCAATATGTAAGCCTGCCAAGTTTTGCTATGCCATGAGCTTTGCAATTTACAGCCTGGATAAGAAAAAATGCAATTATGGTTTGGTCTTTTCAACTTGTGTTCTGGGGATCATTCTAATGGTTTCCAAAGAGTACCAGAAAGGCAATTGAAACTTCTGAAGAGAAGTGATTTGAATTTTGTATGCAGGATGTTTGAGTAGATTACTTTAAATGATGCACTTTCCTGTTGTGCTTTAAATGAAACCTAGGCTTACATTGAGGACAGGGTTGTCTAGAAACTTTAAACGTAAGCTTACTGTCAATTGACTATAAGCTATAGCATTGAGGACAGGGATATCTAGAAACTAGAAATGTAAGCTTACTGTCAATTGACTGTAAGTATAGCATTGATAACCTGCTGTATGTCATTTAGAGTTTCTTTCTCAATTACATCTGGAATTCTGCCACAATTTTTAGTCTGTTTGATCACCGGATATTTTTGAGGTTTTCTTAACATTTCCATTGTTTACCACGTTTACAGGAGGAAGAATTCCTTAAGACATTTAATAAACAGATTGAAGAGGACCGAAGAATCGTGATAGCAAGGAGCAATATGAATGAACTACAGAAGGTAGAATCTAACCATTCTTCTGGATCATAGTGCCGTTTTGCGTAGTTTGCTGAGTGTTTGGGTTTTGCAATTGCTTGTTGTGTACTGACCAAGCAATTTGATAGCCCCGCTTTGCACTTCCTATTCTTTTAACTTTTTTTTTTCCCTTTGGAATGCAGGTTCTAGAAGAAAATGAGATGTCATGCATGGACCTGTTGCATGTAAATACTGATGGTGTGATACTGACTCGTCAAAGTAAGAAGTTAAAACTGAAAGAACAGATTTTAATTCTAGCATCTGAAATTTTAGAATAATGTGGGAAACAGGTTTTCAAAGTAACTCTGACCTCTAGAATTTATAATAATTCCGGAAGCGAGTTGTTCAAATTAATGCAGTTTGTTCTCTTTTTACTGATTGTAGATGAAACTTTGTTCGCAGGGGCTGAAAAAGTTGTGGGCTGGGCTAAGAATCATTACTTGTCAGGTTGTCTGCTTCCATCCGTAAAAGGCGATCGGTTGTCACTGCCTCGTGAAAGGTGTGCAAGTTTATACCATGAATATTACTAAGATGATTTTTATTCTTGAGGCTAATTGCTATCGTTTCAACATAAAGCCTTGAGGTTGCAATTATGAGGTTGAGGGAGCAAGAAACTGTAGTACGGAAGCCATCACAAAACTTGAAGGCATGTATAACATTTACACTTCCTTATTGCTTATTAGAATATAAACCTTTATATTGTGCTTGGCTCTGATGATTGGAAAAAATCGGCAGAACCTTGCTAAGGATGAATATGAAAGCAACTTCGTTTCAGCCGTGGTACCTCCTGGTGAAATTGGTGTAAGATTTGGTGATATAGGTGCTTTGGAAGATGTGAAAAAGGCATTGAATGAGCTTGTCATTCTTCCTATGAGGAGGCCAGAACTGTTTTCTCATGGACATTTGTTGCGGGTACTGATATTTTTTTAAGACTGATTGAAACTTTTGGTATTCTCTTCA
>JAOQMQ010000053.1:0-10350 GCA_027563845.1 Erythroxylum subrotundum | reverse complement strand
GTAGGAAGAATACTCCAAAAGGTCCTTCTCCTAAGAATAATAGAGTGAACCCACTTCACCCAGAGAGCTTCCGGGTCGTGAAACAAAATCCAAATCCTATTTCCCATAAGCACAGTGTTCCAAGTAGGTAAGTGTTTAATCCCAAGACCACCCTCATTTTTAGGCCTACAAATGTCAGACCACTTGACCTTAGCACTAGAATGGGAGGAGTGCTGCCCGGACCAAAGGAAATTCCCAAGCTTAGCCTCTATCTCTTTTAGGATGGAAGAAGGTAGAATGAACATGGAAGACCAATAGACTTGAAAGGAAGAGAGCACTGAAATAATCAACTGAAGCCTACCAGCATAGGAAAGACTCTTGTTAGTCCACTTATTAATCTTAGCTTCAATTTTTTCCACAAGAGGCCTGCAATCCCTACGGGTCAACCTACCAGTAATGAGGGGAATACCCAAATATTTGATGGGAAGACTACCAAGCCTAAGACCAGACACCAGCTCAATTTGAGGAGTCAGGGGAAAAGACTCCGGGGATAAGAAAAAGTGGCTTTTGTTGGGATTCAGTTTTAAACCAGACAATTGGGTGAAGGTCCTAAGACAATCTAGCAGAGAAGTCACAGAATCCAAATCAGCATGACAAAAAAGCATAAGATCATCAGCAAACAGAAGATGGTTTAGTTTAAGAGATTAACATCTCCAATGGTATTGGTATGAGGGATTTCCATCTAGAGCCTTATTCAACCCTCTAGAAAGGACTTCCATACTTAAAATGAAAAGGAAAGGGGATAGGGGATCACCTTGCCTAAGACCCGACTGACCTCTAAAGAACTTGGAAGGGTTACCATTAATGAGGATAGAGTAAGAAGGGGTCGAAATACATTCTTTAATCCAATCAATGAATTGCCTAGGGAGACCGACTGATTCTAGGACAATGATGAGAAACTCCCAATGAATAGTATCATAAGCTTTAGTAAGGTCTATTTTGAAAGCACAACGCTTATGACTATTGGAAAGGTGATAATTTCTAAGAATTTCTTGTGCCAACAAAACATTATCACCTATGCGACGATTAGGAACAAAAGGACATTGGTTGTGACTAACAATGTGGGGAAGAACAGGACGGAGTCGATTAGCTATGATCTTAGCAATGACCTTATACAGAAAATTGCAACAAGAGATGGGTCTCTAATCATGCACAGTGGATGGTTGAGCTATCTTAGGAATGAGGGAGATGAAGGTAGAGTTAAGCTCCTTAAGAAGTTTCCCATGCTCAAAGAAGTTCTTAATAGGCTTAGTGACATCCTGACCAATAATGTGCCAGGATTGTCTGAAGAAATGCCCATTAAAACCATCAGGGCCAGGGGCCTTGTTCGGATTGAAGGAAAGGAAAACCTCACTAATCTCCTAATCAGACACAGCAGCTATAAGAGGGTTGGTGAGACTATCAGGGAGAGGGAGAAGAAAGAGGGAGGCCACAAACGCTTGAGAAGAAGGAAGAGATTTAGAAGTCCCTATTGAGTTCTGGAAATGAGTCAAAAACTGATCCTGAATCTCTTGGAAACCGACAAGTCTAATACCAGTGGCCAAATGTAAGCAGTGAATAGAATTCCTATTTCTGTGAGCAATGAGGGACTGATGAAAAAATCTAGTGTTTCTGTCGCCTTCTTTAAGCCATTTAATACGGGAAGCTTGTTGATAAAAGGATTCCTGGTCTCTAAGCGCTAAGCTTGTTGATAAAAGGATTCCTGGTCTCTAAGCGCTCTAAGTAAATCTTGAATAGCTTCAGTCTCTTGGGCTTTTAAAAGGACAGACTGAGGGTCCTGTTGAAGCTGATCTTGGAGACAGTTAAGATTAGCCTGACAATTCTCCACACGGACACTAACATCTCCTATTTGATTCGAGTTAAGGGACTTGAGGGCTCTTTTGATAAGTTTCAGCTTGGACACTACCTGAAACATAGGGGTGCCCCTGACCTGATTAGACCAACCCTCTTCAATGATATGAAGGAATTGAGGATGAGAGGCTAGAAAGTTGGAGAACCTAAATGGGGAACTTCTCCTCTGCGAACAGAGACAGGCCTTAACCACTAGAGGAGAGTGATCCGAAACATTCGGATTAAGAGTGACACTATAAGATCTGGGAAACCGAGAGGACCACTCAAAATTTATAAGAATTCTATCCAATTTTCTAGCTATAAGGAGATCTCCACTCTGTTTATTATTCCAGGTAAAAATAGGGCCAGTAGTATTAAGATAAAAAACAGAATAGTCATCAACACACTGCCTAAAGTCTCTCATGCCTTGTATGGCCAGGGAACTCAATGGATCAGCCTCATGAGAGTTCAGAATTGCATTAAAGTCACCAGCAATAAGATAAGGATGGTTCCCAACTGTGGTGGAAAGATGAGTCAAGGCAGACTAGAGTTGCTTCCTATGATTGAGAGGATCCATAAACACAAGTGACTAGGAAGCGAGAAGAGCTATGAATGGGAGTTACCTCTAGGTGAATAATTTGGTCGGTAGAGAGTAACCTAGAGCATGATAGACTATCTCCATTCCAAGCAATAACTATCCGAGCATTAGAGGCATGATCAATGTTGGAAGAGTAGTGCCATCTAGGGAACATCAAGGAACAGATATTGTGCAGGAGACACGAGGACCTTATTCTAGTTTCAACCATGCACACAAAAGCAGGGGCAAGACTCTTAAGACAAGCCTTGACAACTAAATGTTTATTTGGGCTATTAAGCCCTCTAACATTCCAGAAAACTAAATCCATAAGACAAAAGCAACCAGACCAAACTCCTACCTATGTTTCCTTATGGTTTTCCTAGTTGTTCTAGTAAAAGCCCCTTCTGCCCCCCTTAGTACCGGAGCTACTAGGAACCAGTTCAGAACAAGGAGAGGGAGGAGAACTACTAACCTGGTGAGAGGTATCAAGGATTGGAGGATCCAGGACTCCCTGGGAGGATGTGTCCATTTGGCATTCCTCTTTGTCGGAGAGGGGAGGGTTGACTTCCTGGTCACCATTGCTGATCTTCTGACTCTCATGGTCTGTCTGCTGAATTGCTAGAGAAGCTGACGGGTTGTTTGGGGGCATTGTAGGAGAAGAATTATGTACCTCAGCTGTTGGCAGGGAAGGGGAATCCTGCTGTTGGACAGGGGAGCTGGCAGTGGTCTTCTCTAGCAATTCGGATTGCAATCCTGTTTCAAAGGTCCTCCCAGTTGGTGCCCATTGCTGCTTAGATACTTGAGAATCCGGCTTCTATTCATACTCGATGTGGATTGGTTTGTATGATATCTCCCCATCTTCAGAATAAGTGGCCAGCAAAAAGGAAGTTGGCCAATTCTTTTGTAAGTCTAGATCGACACACACTCTGGCATACACAATTCTGGTCATCTTGGCGGTGGGGGTATCCATGAGCAATGGTATGCTGACTGCACTAGCGATTCTCCCAATACCCTCGGTGGTCCAATATTCGACTGGGATATTATAGAACCGTGTCCAGACAGGGGCTGATCTGACTACCTCCTGCTCCCCACCATTCAAACGCCATTTCTTGAGAAACAGAGGTTTACCTTGAATATGCCAAGGTCCTTTCTCCAGGACTTCTTTCATTCCATCCTCAGAGTCGAATTTGAAGAGGAAGTTGTTGGTGCTGGTAATTAAGATTTCCTTGAGTCCCCACGCAACCTAGGATCTAGATAAAGCTCGTTGAACCAACGGAAAAGCCGGACGCTTGCCAAGGAAGAAACCAATGAGAGCAATTTTGAATCGAGCCTCTCCATGCTTTGCCAAATCTAGAGGAGGGGTCACCACAAGCCGGTTGTCCTTCAGCTCCAGAGGAAAGTAAGACAGCGAGGCGGCTTGAGAGGAAGCCTCGAGTCCATCAAAGACCACTGCTTTCCAGGTGCGGAGATTCCCTAATGGTTTCTTCGGAAGTGGCAAGGAGGGTTCAGGGGTAGGAGCCGGGTCGGGGTGGGGAAGTGTAGGAGGGGAAAGGGAGCGGAGGATGGGCGAGGCTTGGTTAAGGGCCAGAACCGGAGAAGAGGGCAGGTTAGGGTTAAGGTTCTGATCGCAAAAGGGAGAAGGGGGCGGAGGTGGCACAGGCGGCGAAGCCGAAGAAAAAGGTAGATTAGGGTTAAGGTTCTGGTCGCAAAAAGGAGAAGGGGGCGGAGGTGGCATAGGCGGCGAAGAAGCATTTTTAAGAGGAGAACGAGGTGCAGACGGGGGAGGGGAACACGAAGCCATGGAGAGGGAGGGCGAAGGCGGGAGGTCACCGAAGTCGGAGACTCAGAAATCACGCTCTCTCACATCTCTCTCTCTCCAAAATTTTATTGCACAGGCTTTTAATGACAAAGCTTAGTGATAAAAGAAAAAGTTGTCACTGTTAATATATTAATAGTGACAACTTAATTGTGAATGATACTAAATTGTCACAATTACTATCGTATTAGTGACAAAAAAATAAATCATCATAGTTAATCCAAACAATAGTGTCAATTCATTGTCTTGTCACAAAAAAACCTCGTATTTGTGACGAAATAATAGTTTGTAATAAAACAATTGTCACTAAATGTCTTAACTCTTGTAGTCGATTTCTTGCGATATATAGAAGTCAATGATATCATCTTACTAAATAGAGATCAACATCAACTAAATAATTGAGAAGAGTGTTTCAATATGAACCATTTTTCAACTAGAAATGTTATTGAAAGGACATTCATATTACTTAAGTTATAATGAGGAATCTTAAGAATTCCCTTTTGTTATTCAATTGACATTCAAAATGATTATCAAATTCTAATATATTTATCAAATAATTATCAAATTCTAAGTCATTACTTTTCAAAATAATTCTTATTTTAATTTTATAATAAAATAAAATAAATAATTTAATTATATTAGTTATACTTCTTATTAATAGTTATTATTAAATATAATTATTTGTTAATAATAAAATAAAATTATAAAAATGTAAATAGAAAACTAAAACTAATTTTTATGGTCTTTGTAAGTTATGAAGACAAAGCCATTATTGCATAATAAAATACTAAAGTTTAACAAGTTTCTCGTTATTGGTATATAGCTTAACTTCGACTAATAAAGGTGGTGTAGTCTTATGCAGCTCTGCATCTTCTTCTAGTACAACATACGTATACATTAGTGACGTTTTTTTCTTTTTCTTTTCCCATCCATCAAAGGAAAAGAAGATCACGATATATCTACAAGTAAAGTTAGATATATAACCTTAAAGCATTTCTTGTTTTTTTGGGTGTAGAAACTAATATATATATAACCAGGAAGCATTTTCTGCTTCTAAAAACCAACAATGGTTTCCTTTACTTTTGTTGATTTTTTCTAGAAGTATAAGATAAACATGCTTATTATCTAATATTGTTATATAAATAGTTGACGTATTAATATTAGTGTAAACCAGCAATAGGATCTTTTTTCGATTCTTGGTTCTTCTCTTCTTCTTCTTTCATGTCTCTTTACTCTTCTTCTCTTTCCTCTAATCCTTAACTTACATGCATGATGGTATACTTCAATGAATATCAGGGTCTAAATTTTGTAGTATATATATACATAATACTAAGCTAAGATTGTGGAGGAAAATCGATCGAAAATAGAATGTGGAAGTTGAAGAGAGCAGAGGGAGATCCATGGCTGACAACAACAAATAATCACATAGGAAGCCAATAGTGGGAGTTTGATCTTGATGTAGGAACTCTTGAAGAACACGCTCAAGTGGAAAGGGTTTGTCAAGAATTCAAGAAAAATCAGTTTAAAATTAAGCAAAGTTCAGACACGATAGACAGAATATTGTAAACAATAAGAACATTGGAATTAAGGAAGGTGTCAGAAAATAGGTCACGAAAATGCCACGTAAAACATCTCGCTCAGACTTAACGGCGAGTGTGTGACACTGCTAAATTTCGATTCAAAATGGCTTAATATTGAGTAGATTCGATAACGTTTAGATCTTAATTGGGTAGATTATAATGTTTAGTTCTAAATTGATCAAATCCAACAACTTTTGACCCCAAATTGGGCATTTAGCCCTTGTAAAGGAGTATGAAAAGAAACTCATGGTGACATTTAATTCATAAGATGAATTGCATATGTTCCAACATCAATCTAATAATTTTGAGAAACGCTCTCACCATATAATATAGCCACCTCCTTTTAGTACCACACCCAAAAGATCAACCGAGTCCAAATATCCTAAAACAAGTAAAAAGTGGGAAACATTAATTAGTACAACACAAATCTAACTATTCTGTAATTATTGGACTTATATAAAATAAGTAATTCACCCATTTTAGTATAATCATTTTGTCATAGCAGTTACACTAAGAATAACATAAGTTGTATTAGCTACTTTTACTTAGGTTAGATGTTTGTTATTTAGTTTTTCTATTTTGCTTCTATTTTCTAAAAACCATTCAAGATCACCGTGGATCTCAAAACAAATACCTTTGGTATGGCGAGTCCCATTGTAGCATCTGCAATATAACTTATCTTTTATGCTTCTTCAAACAGAATCAAATATCTCGTCTAGTTCTGCAAGAAAGTTATACATTTGATCCTTCTAATATTGGGCTTTTGTGACATACTTGGCAATCCTTTAATATTGGGCTTTTGTGACATACTTGTACATCAGCCAAGGAATTTCAACAAGAGTTTTGTTACTTAACTTGTCTACCTTATTTTCCATTTTTAAAACACGTTAACTTTTTTTCATTGAAGAAGGCATTCATAAAATTAGAAAACAACTCTCAGGAGCCTGAAGGAGTTGCAAGATTAAGTTAATTTTATTGAGGTAGGCCTATATTACGGAGAACCCATACTAAAACACGAGAATTAAAAAACTAAAACATAAACAATTATTTTTATAATATAAAAAAATCATAATGTACTCTACATAAACGTTAGATATTATACTAAATGCTAGGTAATTTAAATTTAAATAACTCTTTTTTTTTAAGCTCAACAAATTCATTAAAATAACAAGAAATCAAACCAGAAGAAGCACCTAGACCCAAAGCCAATAGGATTTACCCTATAACACCTGGACCTAAAGCCTCTTCTGAATTGATTACAAGCGACGGACAGTCACAAAGAAGAACATAAACAATACTGCTGGGGATAGAATCCCACTCAAACCGGTTTGCATGTAATAAAGTGACCCTTGCTAACGTATGAGCAGCCTTATTAGCACTTCGTGAAATCCAATAGAAGGACAAATGGTGGAAGTTGTTCTTAAGTGAGAGACATTCAGCAAACACTGTACCAACCTCTAGCAAATTGCTGGAAGAATTATTAATATGTTTAATTGCTTCTAGACAATCCGACTCAATGATAATTCTATCCATACATTGATCCTTAAGCCAAGCCAGAGCTTCTTTGATGGAAATTGCTTCAGCAAGATAAGCATCCACACAGCAAGGAATGTGACCCGATAGAGCCTTAACAAACCGACCATGATCGTCCCTAAGGATAACCCCAAAACTCGAGCTATTTCCTCCTATCGAGACCGAAGCATCAACATTACATTCAACCATCCCACATCAGGCTTACTCCAATAACGACAACGAGGAGGGGTGTTGCCATTAAATTGTATCTGACTAAAACCACAGGTTGCCTCTTTCCAATTCGCAAGAAACTTATCAACAAAAGAGATAATGGCATTCGGATGAGTATCCTTCTGCTCCCAACACAACAGATTTCGATGGAACCAAAGGCTCCAACAAATCACTAAAATCCGGTGGCTCAAAACAGAATTCTTACCAATTAACACCGAGGAGATACAGTTTTTAATGTCATCACCCTGTATAGTGATACCTGCAGCATTCCACACTCTTCTAGCATAGGAACAAGAGAGCAGCACATGATTCGTGGTTTCAACCATGCCGCATCTATTACAAGAAACATCAAGAGGGGCACCCCTAGCTAAAAGTCTCTGTTTGCAAGGCATAAAGTCACGCAATAACCTCCAAAGGAAGTCTTTAATTTTCGGGGGAAGCTAAGCATTTCAGAGAGAATTCCAGCGGCCATCAACCAAATAAGAAGAAATAAAAGAATACTGACAGTAGCAATCCTATACCCCGATTTAACACTATACAAACCGTACCTAGTAAAATGCCAGCAGAAATGATCAGAAAGCAATGACGATGAAATGGGGATTTTGAAAACTTGCGAAGCATCAGCCGGAGCTAAAATGCCATTGACAAAAGAGTAATCCCATCCCGATTTGTCCGAATTGAAAAGATCAGTAACCTTTATATTCTTCATACCGGTCAACGGAGCAGAATGCACAAAGAAACCCTTGTCGCAATTCAACCAGGGATTGTTGAAAACTGAGATTGAATTTCCATCTCCCACTCTCCAACGAGTTCCTTTGCCCAGCAAATGTTGAGCCGAGAAAATGCTCTTCCAAATGAAGCTAGGGTTCCGACCTTCTCTAGCATGAAGAAAACTACAATCCGAAAAATACTTAGCTTTAAACAACTTATTTGGCAGCGAAGTCGGGTGAGACAAGAATCGCCAACCTTGCTTACAAAGCATCGCAAGATTAAAACAATGTAAATCACGGAAACCCATACCGCCCAGTTTCTTCAGAGTATATAGCCTCTCCCATTTGGCCCAGTGAAGTTCAGATCTATTACTTGAGGAAGACCCCCACCAATAAGAGTTCATCATGTTGTGTAAATCATCACAAATACCTTTAGGAAGGAGAAAGACACTCATACAGAACGTAGGGAGAGCTTGAGCGATAGTCTTGAGAATGATCTCCTTACCCAGCTTGGAAAGCAGACTGTTTTTTTAGCTGTGAAAACGTTTACTGAGTTATCCTTCAGGAAAGCAAAAATTTTTTTCTCCCAATCAGAGAGGGAAGACCCAGATACAGGCCATGATCAATTGGATTCGAAACCCCAAAAATCAAAATCGCATCCTGCTTCACCTCCTCCTTCGTATTTGAGCTAAACATGACCCCCGATTTCTGATAGTTAATCGCTTGACCCGACACTTTCTTATATGTGGCGAGGATCTGCTTAATGTTACGACACTCCGTCGAAGAGGCTTTAAAGAAAAAGAAGCTGTCATTAGTGAAAAACAGATGCGAAACACTGGGCGCTCCTCTACAAATGGTGATAGCGTGAATATCGCCTTGAGACTCAGCCTTCCTCAAGAGAGCAGATAACCCTTCAGCACATAAAATGAAAAGATAGGGACTGAGTGGGTCTCCCTGTCTAAGTCCGCGATGGGGGATGATAGGGCCCACAGTTTTGTCGTTAAAAGCAACCGAGTACTGAACGGTAGAAACACAAATCATAATCCATTTAACCCACCGAACATCAAACCTAGTTTTATCAGGATAAATTCAAGATAACCCCAGTCGACTCTGTCATACGCCTTGCTGATATCAATCTTAAACGATACATCACCATTAGAGCCCCTCCCTTTATTCTTCATATAATGGACAATCTCAAAGGCAACCATAATGTTATCGGATATTATTCTTCCTAGGACAATCGCTGACTGCAAGGGGGAGATAATCCGAGGAAGAAGGGCCTTGAGTCTGTTGACAAGAACCTTGGCAATGATTTTATAAATCACATTACAGAGAGCGATAGGCCTTAAGTCCTTCATACTACTAGGCTTATCTTTCTTCAGAATGAGGACAATAGTAGTGTAGTTCAGAGAGTCGAGGAAAGCACCATTCTCCAACCACCTGCAACTCTGAGAGAGAATGTCAGCTCCTACCATATCCCAACATTTCTGGAAAAAGGCTGGGTTCATACCGTCAGGGTCAGGCGCTTTGTCGGGGTGCATGTCAAATATGGTCATTTTAAATTGTTCCATAGTAAAGGGGGCCAAGAGAGAAGAGTTATCACTGGCCGTCACCACCGGGGTAATACAATCAAACTCTGCAGTATTCGGCGCGGATAAGGTACCTGCGAAAAGGCCATTGAAATAATCCATAACAATCAAGCACATAGTATCCATATCCGACACAGCATTCCCGTGATCATGCTCCAAAAACTCAATGTGATTAATCCGCTTTCTACATGAGACCTGAGCGTGAAAGAATCTAGAATTTGCTTCCCCATATTTAAGCCAAAAAATTTTGGACCTTTGTTTCCAGTAAATGGCCTCCTGAGCAAGGAGAGTCGAGAGCTCAGTTTTAAGCCTCACAATAAGCACATCATCCTGATCGCGGCTCTGTCGTTCGATTTAGAAATCGACCTTGGAAACCGGTCAAAACAATTTATTTTCCAAGATTGCAGCAAGCTGAACCTCGGGTCGTCTCTCAAAGGAATCACGTGCGAAATTGATCCTAAACTAG
>JAOQMQ010000052.1:25992-41665 GCA_027563845.1 Erythroxylum subrotundum | reverse complement strand
AGTTTGTGATTGGTCCTGACGCCTCTCCAGACTCCAAGCGCCAATCACATTGTAAAATTGTCATTAGCTTTTTAATATTACGATAGTGGTGGGGCTCTGGGCACACCAAACAAATGCTGCTTTTGGCATTAAATAAAGGCTTTAAGTCTTTAACCATGAACCTACTCGGGTCATGTCATTTGACCTTTTCTCCTCTATTTTCTTAACCATTAAACGCAGATACGCTCGCATTCGCATACATTCTCATTTTCTTAATGATTAAGAGGTTATTTTTCCTACATTAATTTCATTGATTAAGATATGAACAGAGATAATTGAGGTACATTTAAGCTAGTTTAGTACTCCCTCCTATCCAAAATGAAAGTTGTTTTAGAGAAATGCATACTTATTAAAAAAATTAATGAAACGTTTGATATATTCAGTGACGGAGCTACATACAAACTTGGGGGTCCAAGTTTTTGTAAAAAAATTATTTTTAATATATATATAAAAATAGAGTTATTTAAGGGTCAATGATGTACTGGACCCCTCAAAATTTAAAAAAATTAATTCTTGGGCCCCTCTATCTTAAATTCCTGACTCCGTCACTGGATATATCCTTATTAATTACATGCTGAACTGTCTTGAAAATGTAATTTATGTAATCAAGATGTGAGAGAAATTAAAGGGTAATTTTGGAAGTAAAATTATAAACATGCATGAAAAGTCACAAACGACATTTATTTTAAATAATTAAAATCTATTTAAAACGATTTTCATTTTAGATAGGAGGAAGTATTACTGAAAGGTTTTGGAATTAAAGAAAAAAGGTGTTGAATCTTTTTATTCGACGGCTGAAAATGACTAACATTCAACAAAACTTGTTGTTTCTTGTTTTTGTGATTGCAATTGCTTATGCTCCAGTTGCATATTCCCACATAAAGACAATCCTAACCCCTTACGTATTTAAAATTAACAATCCCCGAGCAATTAGGACCTCAAACAGTTATTCTCTTATTATCTCCGAGCAATTAGGACCTCAAATAGTTATTAATTTTTAGAAAATGTGTGAAGCTTATAGTATAGATACATGGTTCATTTATCTTCCCCTTTCATCAGGGCATTCTAGTAGGACAAGCTAAACAAAAAGTATGCATATATGCAAAGTTGTCATCCTCATCAGCTACCTTTTTCCCTTTCCATACGATCCATATTTGGATAAAAAGGGACAGTAACATTACCCAAACATTTTGTCCCACTGGTATATATTTGAGGTTTCAAGAATTTTAGAGAATAGAAACTCATGGAATCCTGCAACTCAAATTTTAAAGACTTCAAGTTCTAACTTAAGCAACCCTTTTCGGTGTAGAAGAAGAAACCTTTGCTTAGGGGCATGTCAAATCATTGCATTTCTTGGACTCAAAAGGTGGATCGCCCACCCCAGGCGCCCCACACCCCAACCAGACAGAATAGTGAGGAGTAAACTACGATCTGATCCCAGCCAGTTTTTCGAAAAGACGGCCTAGTGTTCGGTGCACACAAGGAGTTACCACATTGGATGAACTCTCACACTGCCGCTGCGGAGACTCGAACTCGAGACCTTGAACTCACTTTCCTTTCCAATGACCAACTGAGCTTAAATGAAGGGGTTGTGGCGGGAACATGCTAATGTTACATCTAATAAAATCTTAGTCAACCTCACGATGACATTGCACTAAATGTTATTGGGGGATTAAACTTAATCATATATTATAATTGACCCACCTCCACTACCTATGCCTTTAACCTTGATTCCACTCTAATCACTGCTCTTCAACTTAAATTAAACAAAAAAAACTTCAAATTGACGCGTTTGACTTTGCATACATCTCTCTTATCCATGCATTTGATTTAGTAATGTAGACTTCAAAATTTTCCTACTCAAGTTCTCCAACAAATTTTCTTATAAACAGAATTACTAAGCCAAAAAACGACTCTTTTGCTAATTCATAATGGTAATAACCGAAAAAAGCAAAAGGAAACAATTTGGAAATGCGAAACTTAAAAAAAAGAAAAGAAATGATGAGGGCGTGAACACGTGATAGTATGAACTTAGTTAGCCGACAACCTTTCTTTCTAAGTTGAATAGAGTTTCTTTTCTGGTAAGACATGGCAAAGGATTTGCCTTTTTGGGCACAAAGAGACATTCCAAATTTAATGTCTAAAGTTAAGGCCATTAAGCTTAGCTTGTAGTTGTAGTTGTAGCCGCAATTGGCAGACTCTTCAAAACCCTCCTAATAGTAAATGCGGCTCTGATTCTGAATCTGATTATGGCGTTGCAAGTGGTAATCTTTTTACCACTTCAGGTTCAAGTTCATTTCTTTACCTCTTTTCCGGTAAACTTACTCCATCAGCGGTTAACACAAGGCGACAAAGCAAGAAAATCATCTTGAAATAGTAAAAAAGTTGAAGTTTCTATGAGTACGACGCACCCATCTTCTCTCCAACTTGCACATTCAATATTCTATTCCCCCAAAAAAAGATTTTCCAACTCATGCCACCACACTTGGGAGTTTGGAGCACCAATCCCAGCTAGAGTGAGAAAGAGACATTTGTTTTTGGATGGACATTTAGTGAGAGGCTGTGTCTTTGGAGTCGGCCTCTCTCTCGCTCTGTGTGTGTACATATATATATATATATAAATTTTCGTGTGTGTCTGTGTGTGTTTAGAGAGAGAACGAGCTTGATCTGTTTGATGTGTTCGCCACCTAATTAACCTTTTTCTGGGACCGTCAAATCCTTGTGCCTCAAACTCTCTCAAGGACTCCAAGTGGGACATTTTTGGGTTTTTGAGGTCCTACTATCTCCCACTTGCTGCGCTTCGCTCTCTCTCTCTCCCTCCCTTTCTGCTAGCGTCTCTTTCCTTTCTAAAATAACACCACAAGGACCCCTTCCCTTTTTTCTATGTCCTATCTTCTTCCCTCTGTTCAAAGAAAGAAGATCCATCTTTTCATCATCTGCGTATTGGTTTATTCTTGTCCAAGGCGAAAAGATCAAGTTTTTGATCCCTGTACTACCTTCAAGAGTAAAGTCATTGTTGCTCTGAAAAAGGAGGGTGCTTTCTTTTGACCAAAGCATCTGGGTGTTCTTGATATTGGGAAAGGTGAAGTGGGTATTGCTTGCAATGGTGGTTCTGGCTACTTGAATTTGTTGATTGCTTTGGATTCAGTTTTGGGGTGTGAGGCAAAAAGGGGTTTCTAGTTTGGTTTGAAGCTTCTGTTTTCGAGACGGTTTATTTTACTGATTCAATTTCATGCTCAGTCGAAAACAGTGGATCGGTTTATGGCCAGATTTTTACTTCTTTAGCATAGCATACTTTAATTGCTTAGCTAGATAGTATGAAGAACATTCTTAAGAAGCTCCATATCATGCACCATCAATCAGAGAATGCAGAGGGGTCAAGTTCGTCAAGGGGCAACAAGTCCGCTGATGCTTCAACCTCTGATAAGCTTTTGCATTCCAACTCCAAGTCACATGAGCATAAGCCCTTTTCAGGTCTTTCAAATTGGTTGAATTCAGTTGCTAATAAAAAAGGTCCAAGTCCACCGTCGTCTTCTAATGTGGCTGGAGTTGAGAGAACGGAACCATCTGATTCGATCAGCAGTAGCGGATACGATGTTGTCTCAGATGCAATGAGGCCTGATTCAGGGTCTGCAACTTCACGGGATCCTGATATCGAGGAGGAGTATCAGATTCAGCTGGCTTTGGAAATGAGTGCGAAAGAGGATCCTGAGGCAGTTCAGATTGAGGCTGTTAAGCAAATAAGTCTTGGTTCTTGCGCTCCTGAGAATACAGCAGCTGAAGTTGTTGCTTATAGATACTGGGTAGGTTTGTCTCTTCATAATTAACTGCCTAATCTGTTTGAACTTAATTTTCCATACTGATGCTTTACATTTCATTAATCCATACTTTAGGTGTACTTGTCTCGAATGCTTTCTAAGAAATGTACATGGCTGGAATACTTATTCCTTGTTCGTCAAAAATTTGTGACCGTGAATTGGATTTGATTGGTTAGAGTTGTTTAGGAACAATCATGGAGCCATGATAAAGGTCATTTAGATATTTCAGGAGTTGGACAAAATTGGTGATTGTGGTATTACCTTTCACGATGTAGAACATTCAACAAACTCAATGACAAGACATCAACCATTGAGATAGCTTATAGTTCTGGTACTTTGTTATACCATATTGTCGAGAATCCCTATTGATATTTCTTTATATTATTCTCTGTGTTATTCATTGCCCACTTTAGAGGCAGACATAAAAAAGACAAAACACCAGCATTGAAAGAAACACACAAAGTGAAGGATATTATTGAATGTATCTTCATTCATCTTCCGAGAGACGGCAGAGATTATTATAAAAATTGTTGACTTGTACATGTTGATTAATTTCTGTTGCTTATGATTCATCATTTCATACGATGAAAATAGATCCTAAGGATGAGTCCAGCAAAGTAGATGCAGTAAAGTGAAGCAATCTACAGTTGTTTATTAACATGTCTTTAAGTTTGTCATAGATTGTTTCTACACACAAGTTATTACCCTGTGATTAAAACTCAGTTGTGAACAGGTTATGGCAAACAACAAAGATTTTAATTTCCATTTATGTCTCTTCAAAGCAAGATTATCTGTAAACTTTAATTGTAACTAGTCATTCTTTCTTTTCTCTTCCAAAATGAGTTTATGGCTTCCTATTGTAGTCCTTTCACCTTATACTTGAACACCAATTATTTTAATATTAGTTTACCTTTATTGGATGTTGCTAGTTCTGGAAGTAACTCGGGTCCAAAAGAATAATGCTTTTCAAGCAGAAGTCTTCTGTTTGACATTTGTTTTTCAAACTTTTTTAGATTTATGTTTGTTCCTTTCTAACCTATCTCATATCGTAGATTTATCCATGCTTCACAGAATTACAATTCTCTTAGTTATGATGACAAGATCTCGGATGGTTTTTATGAACTCTATGGAATTTTGGCCGAGACTGCATCAGAAAGAATGCCTTCCCTCATTGATCTTCAAGGAACACCAGTCTCTGACCGGGCAAGCTGGGAAGCTGTACTGGTCAACAGGGCTGCTGATGCTAATTTATTGAAACTTGAACAGAAGGCATTCGAAATGACTGTCAAAGTAAGAGCCGAATCTTTAGTTACTATTGACAGTGATCTGGTGCATAGGCTTGCAGTTTTAGTTTCTGATTACATGGGTGGAGCAGTTGGAGATCCTGATAATATGACAGAGGCGTGGCGAAGCCTTAGCTACAGTTTAAAAGCCACTCTTGGTAGCATGGTTTTGCCGCTTGGTTCTCTTACAATAGGATTGGCTCGTCATCGTGCTTTGATGTTCAAGGTGCGTGCTGAATTTTCCATTTGTAACATAAAAAGGTACTATTTGCACTATTGTTTACTTTCTGGACCGAAATGACTAATTGTTGGACTGGTCACTGATCATTCTACAACCAGTTTCAGATTGTAGATGCATCCATTCTTGGGTCTCTTCCAATAGCTTAAGCTTTTAAGTTGAATACGGTTTATTAACGTGATATCAGAGCCATGTGTGACCAAGAGGTTAAGCTTTTGAATTGAATGGCTTCTTGATATCATAGTTATCAATTTGTTTGTCTATAAAATGACAGGTTCTGCAGTACCTCAGATATGCTATTGTCATGTTATGCAGAGCAGGGAGCATGAGAAAAAAAGGATAAGAGATCGCACCAATATCTGATGTGATTTTTGTGTGCATGATAATGTGATCATCTATTTACTGCTGGACTAGAAAATGAGTTAGTTTTATTGGTATTCCAATTTGATCAAATTTTTTGCACATCCATAACTCTATCTTGAATCAAGTGTCATTACTTACTGGAAAATAGCGAGACACTCTCTTGGGAAAGTGATAGTTCAATTGACCATTCTGCTATAAATCTAATTTCTAACGAAAATGAAGCTCAAGATTTCCTGCTGTAGAAAAATTTCACCACGAACTTTGTTGCACTAAGTAATGACTCCCTTTCCTCTTCTAATTGCATAAACCTGGTTATTTTGTTGGTGGCTTTGCTAATTGAAAAAACTAAATGAAAATGCCAGCATCACAGCCCATTTTACTTACTTCTGATGTTGACAAAATCCTCTCGAAATTCTAACTCGAGTAAGTGGCCTAGGCTTAATGATACACAACACATCTCAAAGCTTTGAAAACTCATGTGTGGTAATACCATTGCTAACTAATCAAGTTGCAACTAGTTTCACTAGAAATGAAACAACGCTAAACTCGTTTCCTAATGTTGGATTGATGGCTTGTGAAGCAGGCCAACCTTTTTTTCCTTAGGAAACAAAAATCTGCAAAATTTTCATCTTGAATCTCAATCGTTTAAGAGAGAACTATAAAATACGAGATGCTCCTTTTATTTCTTGAACGGAAAAATCTACAATTTGTACTTAATGTGGTCATAAATTTCTTCCCCATGTCAATACTTGGCAAGTTTGTTTATTTTCATGGGCAATTATTCAAATCAATCTTTATGGATGATTGCTATTATTGCTATTGCTGGCCTTGGAAGTTGATGAATATCCATGAACAACCTAGAATGGTTTAGGAGAACCAAACAAACCCACAAGCAATTAGCTATAGAAAACGACGATAATCATTACATTTTCCACCCCCTCTTCGTATAACAGAAATTGTAACAAACTAGGAGTATTCCCAAATAACAGAATGGCTCTTATTTAACCACCTGCCCACTAGTCCTAGGAAGTTTATTCTTCCTTTTATGTTGGAATACTAGTCCGTACCTTCTAGAAGGATTTGGTTTTTCATCATTTCTCCCCCCTAAAAGAGCTACCTTGTCCTCGAGGTGGAATTCCATGTAATCGAATAATCTCCTTGATAAAAATAGCAGCCACACCCTTTGCTGTGCAAGGATGACAGTGTGATATAAAATGAGCATATTTTGTCAGCCGATCAACTATTACTTGGATAGAGTCCATGCCCATAGCTTTAGGAAGCCCATTGATAAAATCCATTGAGATATCTTTCCATACTCTTTCCGAGATTGGAAGAGGTTGTATCAGTCCAGCAGGGGCTAGCAGTCCAACAGGGGCTAATGAATCGTACTTCACTCTTTGACATATTTCACAAGATCTAACAAATTCTTTAACTGTTGCTTTCATACCCTCCCAGTAGAAAACCATAGCAATTGTTTTGTAAGTTCTAAAGAATCCCGAGTGGCCCCCAATAGGAGAAGAATGACTTACCAGCAAAATTTGTGGAATTAATGTAGATTTCTTGGATAGAACCACCAGGTCCTTATAGTACAAGTGTCCTTGCAATAGCTTGAAGTTTGGATGATTGCCAATGTCAAGTACCAGATCTTGAACAATAGCCTTCATTCGATGGTCTAGCTGCAGCTCATCTTCAATTTGTTTCCATCTTCCAAATGTCAAGGTTGATAAAGGAAACAGCTGCTACTCTGATGTTTCCACTGTTGACAAGGCATCGGCAGCCTTATTTTCTTTACCCGGTCGATATTGGATCTTGAAGTCAGGTCCCATAAGCTTCATGACCCATTTATGTTGGTCCTCCGTGGCTAACCTTTGCTCCCATAAATGCTTCAAACTCCTTTGGTCTGTCCAAACGATGAATCTCCTTCCAAGCAGATAATGTCTCCATTTCTTAACTGCAAAAACTACAACCGTTAGTTCTTTCTCATAAATAGATTTCAATTGAGCTTTTGGGGATAATGCTTGACTGTAATAAGCTATGGGTATCCCGACTTGCATTAGGACAACTCCTAATCCCTTCCTTGACGCATTAGTCTCCACAATAAATGGCTGATTGAAATCAGGCATTGCAAGAACCGACAGTGAGCTAAGTTGCTGCTTCAGAGTGTTGAAGGCATCTTTAGCTTCGCTGCTCTAGGAAAAACCTTCTTTTTTAAGCAGTGTTGTGAGAGGGGCAGCTATCTTCCCATAATTCTGGACAAATGTCCGATAATATCCTGATAACCCAAGGAATCCTCTCAATTCCTTCACCGTTTTAGGTCGAGGCCAAGATATCATGTGCTGCACTTTGGAAGGGTCTGCAGCAACTCCCCGGTGTGATATTATGTGGCCAAGGTACTCAATCTGCTTCTGAATGAAACTGCACTTCTTCAAGTTCACTACTAGATGATGTTCTGCTAGTAACTTAAATACTACCCTCAAGTGTTCATAGTGTGTTTCCCTATTGCAGCTATACACCAAGATATCGTCAAAAAATACTAGAACAAACTTTCTAAGAAAGGGTCGGAATACCTCATTCATGATTGCTTGAAAGGTGGCAAGAGGGTTCTTGAGTCCGAATGGTATAACCAGGAACTCGTAATGTCCTTCATGTGTTCGGAAAGCCGTCTTGACAATATCTTCATTTCTGACTTGTATCTGATGATAACCAGACTTGAGATCTAGTTTGGTGAAGAGTTTAGCTCCATGAAATTCATCCAGCAACTCATCAATCACCGGTATGGGAAACTTATCCGGAATGGTTAGTTCATTTAATGCCTTGTAGTCAACACAGAACTGCCATTCACCATTCTTCTTCTTGACAAGCAAAACTGAGCTTGCGAAGGGGCTGTTACTGTGCCTTATGATTCTCGCAGCCATCATTTCCTTCACAATCTTCTCAATCTCATTTTTTCGGTAGTGGGGATATTTATAAGGCTAGATATTGGGTGGTTGAACTCCAGATTTTAAGGAAATGGCATGATCGTTGAACCTTTGCAGTGGTAGTCCTTGGGGTACTGTAAATACCTTCTGGGCTTCTTCAAGAAGCTGCTCCAGTTGGACGTCTTTTTGTGTAGATAGGTCTGGTGTTTCCTCCATTGCATTAAGTTCCACCCACCAGACAATGCCTTCCTACCTTGCGGTTTTGAGTAGTGTCTTTAAGGTCACCTGTGTTTGAGCAATGCAGGGTCCCCCACAAGACAAACAGTCTTCCTATCCTGTTGAAACTTCATTGTCAACATTCCCCAATTTGCTTCCATGTTCCCAAGGGTGCTATGCCAGGCCATCCCTAAAATGACATCAACACTCCCTAGTTGAAAGGGTAGGAAGTCTCGGGTAATTCGAATACCTGGCAATATAGGTTTCTGCAAATTCCTTTGCCGCGTATATACTCCCCATTTCCAATCAATACCCCAAAGCAATTGGAGTTGTCTACCTCTAGCTTCAATTTGTCAGTCAAGCTGGAGGAGATGAAGTTATGAGAGGCCCCACTATCAATTAACACCACTACTTCATGACCCCGTAGCTCCCCTTTCATCTTCATTGAGTGGTGTGAAGATACTCCCACCAGCGATTGTTGCAATAGCTCAATAGTGTTTTGCTCGGCCATTATTTCAACTATTTTTGTTTCTTCTTCACGCGGGATATGTTCTCCTGCGTTTTCATATTCCTCTTCATCCGCGGTAATAAGCAACTGAAGGTTAGGTAACTTACAGCGATGCCCTTGCTGCCATCTTTCTTCGCATTTGAAGCACAGCCCCAAGCTACGACGTCGCTGGATTTCGGCATCGGAGACCTGCCTAACCTCCCTGTTTTCCCTCATGTTATGCACTAATTTTTCACGATGGAAGTTTCCAGAGCTTCGTTCTCTGTAATTGTTTAGTGCATGAGTGGCCACCTGTTCGGTGTTGGGCTGTTGTCTTGGCACACTATCGACTACACTCACCGTCTTTATATTGAACCAAATTTTTGGTCGAGTCACTCTGTAAGTTGCTACCCTCTCCATGGCTTTATTTTTGTCCTCCACTTCTTGAGCCACCTCCATCATTTCTAACAGATTTTTGGGTTTGAAGAGCATGACGTCCGCCCGTATCTCAGGAGTCAAACCCCGCTTAAAAATACTGTGGAGGTATTTCTCCGGTACCTCTTGAAGATTGGCAGAGTACATCTCGAACATCTCCCTGAATTCTTCCACTGAGCCGTCCTGCTTCAATTCCAACAGCAAATCAAACATGTCACCTACTTTTGTTATATGGAAACGAAGAATCAAGAAATCTTGAAATTCCTTCCAGTTGGGAAGCTTGATATGATTCTTAATCCACTGATACCAGTGAAGTCCTTCCTTCCAGGCAAACTCTGGCCGATTTTACTCTGTTCTCGTCAACAATGGAGTACACCTGGAAATACTGTTCTGCCCTGAAAATCCACGCCTGTGGTCAATGTCGTCGAAGACTGGCATTTGTATCTTCCGCACGGTGGTCTCGACCTTGTCCCCCAGTTCTGAAGGTGTCTTCGTCCTCGACATCTGACCACATTGCAGATTGGTCATGGCAGATGATTGGTCATCTTCTGCAGTTTTTAACAAGATATGTTCCATCCTCGACATCATCCTTTGCATGTCTTGGATATCCTTCTGAGTAGATGTAAACCTTTCCTCCATACTGGAAATAGCTTGTTTTAATCTTTCTGTATCTTTCTCAATTCCATCTGTCTTCTCCATTCTCGTAAGTACCATACCCAACCGTTATGTGCTCTGATACCACTGATGAATATCCTTGAACAGCCTAGAATGGTTTAGGAGAACCAAACAAACCCACAAGCAATTAGCTATAGAAAACGACGATAATCATTACTTTCCCACCCCCTCTTACATATAACAGAAATTGTAACAAACTAGGAATATTCCCAAATAACAGAATGGCTCTTATTTAGCCACCTGTCTGCTGGTCCCAGGAAGTTTATTCTTCCTTTTACGTTGGAATACCAGTCCATACCTTCTAGACGGATTTGGTTTTTCATCAGAAGTTGGTATAGACACAACATATACAACAATAATTAACATATTTTTCAACTTTTCTACATCTTTTTTTCCCTCATGGAATTCAAACAGCTTGTTCGCCTTGTCCAGATTATCTTCAGCATTCCAATGTCCTAATAGCATAAACTATATCCTGAGCTTTCTGATGTGGCTTTTATAGGGATTGACTATTCTGAAGTCTTCTTGACTCTTGTACATGGACATATGTATGTAGGTTTTGGCAGATACTGTGGGCATTCCATGCCGATTGGTGAAAGGACATCAATACACTGGTGCTGATGATGTGGCTATGAACTTTGTTAAAATTGGGGATGGAAGGTATTCGTGATATTATGATGACATATATTATTCATTTATTTTGGCTAAACGTTGGGTTTATTTGGGATGAACTTCATTGACTGCAAAAATTAATCATTATATTAATGAGTATGATGCTTATAGCTTATTGTTTGTTTGAGAGTGAAATAAACCAAGATCCTCTATAATTTGGGGTTTCTTCAAAATCTTCTTTGTGGTGTGAATTTCACTTTGAAGGTCCTGGTAGTTAAACAGTTACAAAATAATCTGATTTTTAGTATTTCATTTATAATTAAAGCTTTCTTCTCATTAGTTTTGCTGAACAAAGCCGACCGCTAGTAACATGCTATTTTGAATTACGACATCTTAGAAATATAATTTAAGACCACATTAAAATACTGGAAAATGGATCAATTTTACTAATTGTTAAAGCATAAGAAAATGTGGAGCTCAATTTTTTTTTTTTTTTGAACACCAAATCTCGGAGGATTTCGTGTGTGTAACCCTAAATTGTAGCTGTAGTTTTAAAATGAACAGGAAAATTGCCTTGTATAGGTAAAAACATTTACTTAAAAATCATTTGCTTATGTTTGGCCTACACATTTTGGTTACTATAGTTTTCTTAGCGCATTTGTAGCCTCTTGGATATATGATATTTCATTGGAATATCAGAATGCAGTTTAAGGTATGATAATCTGAATTTCAGGGAATACATAGTTGATCTAATGGCAGATCCTGGAACTCTTATTCCTTCAGATGCAGCTGGTTCACATATTGAGTATGAGGAATCTTATTGCTCTGCTAGTCCTTTTTCTAGAGAAGTTGACTCCTCTCACATAACTTCTTTTAGCAGTGGAATAGGGAGTTACTCTGAGGAGCATTCAGATACATCTGAAAAGAAATCAAGATCTAGGATAATTCCTGCTGGTATAGACCGGTCTGATGGATACACAGGTTTTAGAAGGCCAGCTAAAGATGAAGAAGAATCCAAGATGGTGTCCAATGATTTCAGAAAATCTTCCAGTGTAGAGAAGGCTTTGCTGAGGGAGCTTCCTGGCAGGCCAAGTTATCCTTACTCGCATGGACGGTCACCTTCTTGGACTGAAGGTGTTAACTCCCCTGCTGTGCATAGGATGAAAGCCAAAAATGTCTCACAATATGTATTTGATGCTGCTAAAGATAATCCCCAACTAGCACAGAAACTTCATGATGTATTGCTAGAAAGTGGGGTTGTTGCTCCAGCAAACCTGTTCAGGGACGTTTATCCAAAACAGTTGAGTTTATCAAATAGTGAGGCCAAACCTCCAGTTGAAGTTACGGATCACAAACCTAAGATAAATGAAACTCAAGATCTCATAAAAGATCAAGATGATCTTGGCCATGCTCGTTGTTTACCTCCTCTGCCACCTCAAAGAGTGCTCTCCAAAATAATCCATTCTTCCAGCCTGTCTGAGCAACTTAAACCCGTTGAAGTCCTTGGTCTTGCGCCTCCCTTAGAATTAAGGGAGTTTGCAGGATTACCTTTATCATTGCAACCTGAAGTTACTCCTGTGCAATATGCTAGAAATGTTCCTGTAGCTGCAGCAGCAGCTGCTGCTGCAGCTGTTGTAGCATCTTCTATGGTTGTTGCTGCAGCAAAGTCGAGCAGTGACACGAATCTTGAACTACCAGTGGCAGCTGCTGCTACTGCTACTGCTGCAGCTGTAGTGGCAACGACAGCAGCTGTGAGTAAACAGTATGAGCAGGGAGCGAGAAGCGATGGAGATGTAGATAGTGGTCAATATGAGCCACGTGGCAGTGGGGACAGGGGTAGTGGAGGCCGTGGTAGTGGGGACAGGGGTAGTGGTGGCCAAGGTAGTGGCAGCCACGAACGTGATGCTTCTGGGGCAACCTTTGAAGGCGAGAGAATATCTGATAGATCTGTGGGTAATGAAAGCTCCAAATCTGAAGTTGCAATGGAAGATGTGGGTGAGTTTGAGATTCAGTGGGAGGAAATTACACTGGGTGAACGTATTGGACTTGGTAGTGGCCTTTTCATAGTTCATAAATTTTGCTTCATGTCAAGTTGTAAATCTCAATGCAGTGGGTACCCTTATTCAATAGCTAACTTAGCGTTTCAATATGCCCTTTCATTTCCAGGATCTTATGGAGAGGTATATCGTGGAGACTGGCATGGAACTGTGAGTATTCTTATATAACCTTGAAGTTTGGCTTGGCTGGTCAACTGTTCTAATATAGCAATAGTACATGAAGAATGAGATCGTTTATTCTGAATAAGACTCCCTCGCGTCCATTTAACATGGACTTGAGGGGACTGGTTGTCAACCAGCCACTATGCCGTTCCTTTACTCCAAAATGCTAAAGCTGCCCTAGTTGCCGTAAATGCAAGGATTAGAAATTTTAAGAAACCATTGAGCTCAAGAATTTAAATTGTTCATGAATAAATATATATTTTTCAATCAAAGGCCCCCCACAAGAAGTGTGAACAAATTACAGATCCATATAGAAGAGGTAAAGTGGCTTGTACTCTAGAACTTCCATTGATGGAGATTCTAATATCGTGTTAAGAAAACTGTTCAACCTAGAAGTTTAATTTGTTGGGTGAGGCTTAGGAATGGATGAAATATCCATCTTACAAGAATAGTCATGGATCAGTATGATTTGTATGTTTGACATATTATATAGTAGTGCTCTTCCTTTTGAACCCTTTGATTCTGCATTCAATTTTCTGACAGAAAAAATTTCATATGGATTTAACTTCTTAATCTGTCAAGAGATGGAAGGAGACAAATAAATAACCTTCATATATTATATATGTAATTAACTCTAAATATTTTTTGTAATTAGGAAGTTGCAGTTAAGAGGTTCTTAGACCAAGACATCATGAGTGACTCACTTGAAGAATTCAAAACTGAGGTACAGCTTTCTCTCCTTGCTTTGCCCATCATAGCAATATTTTAGTGTTTCTCAAAGGAAAAACTTGGATGGATATTTCTGTAACATTTATTTGATGGAGTTGCCTCGTTCTTACAGAGATTTATTAACATAAATAGTGCAAATCTCGAGGGCCTTTCATTTCTTTTATCTCTAAAATATGTGTAGTGGGGCACCCTAGCTATTTATCCTATTATTGACTTGGTTCAGCAGTTCTGTCTATGCATCTTACTGCTATGTTGAAATGCTTTAGTTAATTTAAGACATGAGAAGTTTACAATATATATACCTATATATTTGATCTTTTTCGGCTCCAAATTCAGCCAAACAAAGTCTTTATTCTGAGCCACTACTGCCCTAATCCTTGGTCAAGGTCTAATATTTTTGAGATCTTAGGTAACCTGTATGTGCTAAGCAGACATCAAATTGCTAATCATTCCAATGGTTTGCTGATCTGAAATAAATTTGGCACATATTAATGTGAACTTCAACTAGTCAAAAACTTTTTGCTAAATTGCTTCTGATTTAAATTGCAAGGTCCGAATCATGAAAAGAGTAAGGCATCCCAATGTGGTTCTCTTCATGGGAGCAGTAACTCGTGCGCCAAATCTTTCGATTGTGACAGAATTTCTTCCTAGGTATACTGGCTCTCTTCAACTTTGTTCTTTCTGATGCTATCACAGTGTTTTCTGAAAGTCAAAAGAATTCTGACTGACATTTTCTACTTTTAGGAGGAATAGTATGATTTCTAACTACAGTAATGGCAGTATCATATCATGACATTTGCATTTTCAGAGGTAGTTTGTACAGATTACTTCACCGGCCTAATAACCAATTAGATGAGCGGAGGCGTTTGAGGATGGCCCTTGATGCTGTATGAATTTCTCCTGATCTACTCATCTTCAATGTCAATTGATATAGACCATTATTTTATATATTCATTTGGATATTCTATTCTCTACTTGACTGAAATTTCAGGCTCGGGGAATGAATTATTTGCACACATGCTCTCCGACAATAGTACATCGTGATTTGAAGTCCCCAAATCTTCTAGTTGATAGAAACTGGGTTGTGAAGGTTGCTTATCTATCTTTACTTTGGCAGTGTTGAACACATCTTGACATTCTCATATTCTGTGTAGACTAATGCAGTATCACATGGAATTTTTTCTTGTCATCTTAGGTATGTGATTTTGGGTTATCACGGATGAAGCACAGCACATTTCTCTCTTCACGATCAACTGCAGGGACGGTAAGCTACTCTTAAAAGCACAACACACTTCTATCTTACCTTAGTTTCTTCTGAATTGATTATTATTTATTCATGGTTTTGATTTCTTTATAAGATATCACAATTTGGTATTAATTTGGAATTGTCATAACATGTTCCGGATGCTATTTCACTTCCTGAACTTAATCTTCTAATGAAACAATTGAATTGAAAAACTTTGCACTGCTCAATGTAGTACAGAACTTGTTTTGAAAAGTGACTTGCATGAATTCTAATCTGTTTGTAATAATGAAATCATGAGATACATAACCTTTAGTATTAGTGATAGCAAATGGATGAGAATCAGGTATTATTATTATCGATAACTAGCAATAGCCTTGCGGTATAGTCCTCAAGAG
>JAOQMQ010000052.1:0-21372 GCA_027563845.1 Erythroxylum subrotundum | reverse complement strand
CTTCCAAAATTACCCTTTAATTTCTCTCCCATCTTAATTATACAGATTACACAGATTATATTTTCAAGGCACTTTAATATGTAATTAATAAGGGTATATCAAATATTTCATTAACTTTCTTAATAAATATGCATTCTTCTAAAACGTCACTTGTTATGAATCGGAGGGAGTATTTCGTAATTCTTAATCATCAGCAATAGCATAACAAAGGCCTTCGAATTAAAAGAAGTCAATGCCCAATTGGTCTAAAACGAAGAAAAGTTCGTGACTTTCACAAACACGAACGCTGGACATGTCTCAGCCACAGAAACAATTCCAAAAAGATGGGACTCTGCTATTATTGAAAGAAAGAAGAATGCACAGAGTCGCTGATACATATACTGTTGAGCAGCCGGCAAAAGCCAACTCCTTTTTTATCACCGAAATAGTCGTTAATGAGACCCTTCCTGTGTAATTATCTTAGACAAAAAAGCTAAAGGTAAACAGGAGTATTTGCTGTCTTCTACTCATCCAAATGGGAACCGTTATAGACTCTCATTTTCTGGCTCTCACTGCCATTGTCACTGTAAGTCTGCCTATTCCTTTGTCTTTCTGCTGAGGCTTGGAATTTATTGCATGGGTTGGTCTTCTTTGTAGTTGTTGATGTCGTTGTTGCTGCTGCAGGTGGGTTATCAGTTTATGTTCTTTATAATCACTGCTCTTCTCAAGTTTGATAAAGTCACTGACTTTGCTGGTAATTCGCTTCCATTAGTTTTTCTAATACTCTTCCATTAGTTTTTCTGGTTTGGTTATTCTTTTCTAGATTTGTATTTCCTGTCAATTGTGTTGATGGATTGGCTGTAAATTTCGTTCTTTTCCATGTTCTTTTGGTTCTAGTTAGGAGGAAAACAGGTTTGTTAAGAAATGGCTGGATCAGAAGATATGAAACAACTTCTGTTTTTTCCTTTTTCTAATATCAGGAAGCACGAATTTCATCGTACTTGCTGTGTTGACACTGGTTGTAAAAGGGTCATGGCATTTCAGACAGGTGAATGTGTCTTCTTGCAAGTAGAGATCTATCTAGACTTATGGAAAGTAGAGATCATATATTAGTAGTTGTACGATGAATCGTTTCTGAATTCTGTGAAGTCGGAATTGCTTGAGGAGAGCTACCTGCAAAGCTTCTCACATTCTTTTAATCCATTCTGCACATTAAATGTCTTTCTTATTTTCTTTTAGTTACAAGATTGGTGTTTGTAAACATCTCTTGTATGTTCTATAGCCATTGTCTTATTTTCTATCAAAGAAAAGTAATCTATTAGGTCTACATTTTTTTCAACTTTCTTGGACTTATTTAAATGAATATTGTAATGGAACAAGCAATTTCTTACAAACTGGAGAAGAATTGCTCTATACCTTCATGAAGTTCTCTCCATTGCCTCTGAGCAACAATTAAAGACGGAAGCAGCCATTAATGTTACAGTTGCTGAAACATTTTTTCCTGAACCATGAACTTCATTTTATCATTCATAATCATAGTGTTGTATTTGTTGAATTGTGTGAATTATATTGAGTCTCATTTTAGTTTTCACCTCTCATACAGTGCAAATGGTTTCCTCATTTGATATTCCTCCTCTAACTGCAGGTAGTCTTGAGTTTGCTTGTCATAGTATGGGGTTTTCGTCTGGGATTGTTCCTCTTGATGAGGTACTATTGACAAGGCATTGTTCTTGGCCTGTATGCATGCTTCTGTCAGTAAACTCTAATTTTTAGATTTTTTAACCTTCAGGCTTTCATAACATTATTCCAAAAGAATAATTTTCATAAAAAACATTATTCTAAACGAAATCTGAGTTTTGAAGTATGCTGGATGAGTGGGGAGTAGGTTTGGCTTGCAAGATTTACTTTTACACAATTGCACAACACCAGTTGTTTCTTTTCTTCAATTATTCAAGGCTTTCACACTCGGATCAATGGGGTAATGATCCATCAAACTATCATAAGACATCAACTCCGAGCAACCAATTCAAGCTAAAACTTTCATGCTTTGATAGAATGACATATTAGATGGTCCTGCATCACCTCGATTCGACCATTGTTAAGAAAATATGCTTCTGCTTGAAGGTAGACATCTATGTTTTTGCATGTGAAATTATCCTTATGGTAAAATTGCTACTAATTGACTCTGGATTTTGTTCTTGAATTCTGGTTCTGAAATGTTCTATACAGAATAATTCAATGGGGAGAGGACAGACGTTTTGATGAAATGCGTAACAATTTGGGGAAACTAGCAGTCTTCTGGACATTTCAGGTTTTTGAACATATCCTTTATCTTTTTAGGAATACATCCATCTCCACATCTCAATACTTGATGCAGTTGTAGTTTGATGTTAACTTATGAAATCTCATGTGCTTAAACTTCCCTTCAGGCTATCTGGGTCTGGACTGTGAGCTTACCTGTAACAGTGGTCAATGCTAGCAATAGAAAGCCTCGTCTCAAGGCTGAGGATATCATTGGTTGGATAATGTGGTCCATAGGTTTTTCAATTGAAGCAACAGCTGATCAGCAGAAACTGGCATTTAAGAACTCCCCTGAAAACAGGGGAAAATGGTGCAATGTTGGAATGTGGAAATACACGCGGCATCCAAACTATTTTGGCGAGGTATGCCGTCTAGGCTTATGTACTATTATTGTGGAGCGAATGTTGCACAACTTTTCCTGTTAATGCATCTTAAAATCAAGTGTTGTTGTTACTAAAATAACTTTGAGGTTTCTACTTCCTTTTATGGAAGAGTATTACCAAACCAAAATATCACTTCACTATTTTCTCCTTTCAAAGTAGATTTATTACTCTGCAGGACCTCACAGCATCCTTGTTAACAAAGGATGAAACCTCTTTTCTCCTACTGGCTAGTTGGTATCTAAATCACAACTGCAATGATTATGGTGGGGAAACTCACCCATATCACCAATTTTGAAGATTTATTCATAAAAATTAAGATTTCTGTAGTTTCCTAGTTAGTTTGGATTTTAAAGGAGAGAATAAGTGCACTGGCTGGCTACATAGTAGAAGTTCATCTAAGGAATGAAACCTTAACTGCAGTAATTGCTCCTTGATTTATCAAAAATGAGGAAGTAGCAAGTTGAAGTTTTCCTTTTAGTATTGGAGGTCTGCTGGAATATTCTACTAAATAGTCCATATACTCTCAGACTTTCCTTGGTGTTCTCTTCTAGAGAAGGACTAAAAATGTTGCTTCTCAGATTTTCCTTTGGTGGGGAATTTTCGTGGCTTCCGCTACTGTGCTTGAAGGTGCTGAGTGGCTTGTAATAATTGGCCCGATCTTCCTAACACTCTTGCTTCTTTTCCTCAGTGGGATACCTTTACTTGAGGTTTGCTTCTCCTTTCTTAATATTATATCTTCATACCATAAGTTGGTTAAGAAATTCAGGATATGCAACATACTGGAACAGGAATCTGCTGACAAAAAATTTGGGAATGTGGCTGCATACAGGGCGTATAAAAGAACAACAAGGTTAAACTCATTTTCTTCTTTCATTTTTTTCTTTGTTTTCACTCTTTTCTTTTCTGGAGGAATCTTAACGATAAACCAACATGCTGTTTTTCAGCCCTCTTATTCCACTGCCCCCATCAATTTATGGGAACTTACCTTCATGGTTCAAAACAATCTTTCTCTTCGAGTTTCCTATGTACAATCGTAATCTTCCCAAAGAAGAGTCAACATGGTGAGATTAGACAACGGTGCTTTAATTATGTATGCAAACACAAATTGATCCATTGTGCATTTCTCATAATAATTGGTATATATTGAACTTATTAAATTAATTCATCCAACTTGAGGTGGAATTGCTTATTGTGAAGGCAGGATTTAGAGTTATTGCTATGTTTTGCTTGTCTACTGCATTTCATTCCTGGCCTTCTTTTTGACACAAAAGCACATTGCTATTTAGATGTGTGTGCATGTAGACTTTTTCCCTTCCATTCTTGGTTTCTTTCTTTTGCCTCATCCTCCTACTTTATTCAGAATGATCATATTCATTGGTAAGAGTTTTTCTTAGAAAAATTTGGGACTTTTGATAAAAATAGCCCAAATATTTTGAATATAATTTATGCAACTTAGTGACAATAAGAGCTTTAGATATGGATCTGAATTGGTCAAGAGAAGGTAACTAGTATCCAAATGGGATTTGATATAGGTGTGTGCTTCTTTTGTCTAATGATATGGATGCTTTCTAGAGATGGAGAGATTGATGAAAATATAGTTTACTGGATCAGATTAGGGTGACTTAAATGAAAAAGTACATTAGGACTTTTGTGTAACAAGAAGATGCCATTCAAGCTTAAAGGTAAATTTTATCGCGATTAGGCGGGCCATGCTCTATGAGGAGGAGTGTTGGCCCATCAAACAAGTGCATAGTCTTAAACTAATGGTGACGGAGATGAGGATATTGAATATGCAACCTTACTAAAAGAGAGAAGGTCAAGAATATAATGGTAAGAGACAAATTAAAGGTAGCTACTATTATTGAGAAATTAAGAGAGACAAGGCTTAGGTAGTTTGGACATGTTAAAAGGAGGCACCTAGACAATCTAGTGAGAATATGAGAGAAGATCGTACTTAAAGACTGTAAGAGGAAAAAAGAGAGGCCTAAAAAGAATTGAGAGGAAGTGATAAAAAGTAATATGACAATGTTAGAACTTATCGAGACTATGACCCGCGATAAAAAACTTTGCGTATTAGTATTCTGGTAAAGGATTCCTCATAAAGAGATCATTATAGTTTTCATAAATCTTTTAACTCTTTTCTCTTGTAGTTAGCCCATACTTGTAAGCAGGTAGTAACTACTTATTAGAGATTTAACCTAAACCTTTACCTAACTTTCTTTAAATTATTATTATTATTATTGTTAATTTTCTCATTATCAATATTATTATTATTTATAATTTTATTTTATTTATTATTTTATTATTATTATTTTTTCCCTCTCTTTATATAGGCCATTTGAAAATAGCTTCTCTATTAGTTAAAGGTAAGACTGCGTATTATAGAATCTCCCCAAATTTCACGTTAGCGGAATTTTTACTGAATATTGTTGTTGTATGTTTCTTTTGTATAATTAGCTCTTTGTTAGGCCTGCCATTAGTAGCTTGGTCGCTTTATGAAAACTATTTCTTCCATCCAATGTTAGAGGAAATGCTTGAAAATTCCTTTGAAGCTTGAATAAAATTGCCACCAAAATTGATGCATGATCTCAAAACTGTTAAGGTTGCTTTGTGTTTAGCATCTTATGCACAAGTTTTATGCTTTCTAATGATTGCTGTGTCATGTGCACAGCCTACTTGAGCTACCTGAAAGTTGATTGCTTAGGTTTTGAACTCTGGAGGCATTTCATGCATCATTGGTCTTGTCCTCAATTTTGGAGTTCATTTTATTACTAGATTTGCTTATTTTTATTACCAGATTCTCCCTTTTTCTTGTGGCTTCGATCTAAAAAGGACAGGCAAACTAGATTCTCTAAATTTTGGATTTAATTTTCACTAGTAGATTATGCCTTTTGTATGGCTTCGTTCTAAATTAGACATCCATTTTGTGCAAGGTATAGACGAGCTGGGAATAAATCCGGGACCGACTGAAGTTGAATTAAACATGAGACTTTGGAGTTGATAGTTCCCTCTGCACAAGATGTGACAAAACTGTCCTGATTGTTTCTGATGTTTGTTTATGCTTCTGCCGTGAATAAGACGAGATTCAAGTTTTATCACAATTGTACCGTTAATCTTTTCTATTGATGAAATAAAGTAGTGGTCTTATGTTCAAGTAATGGCATCCTTATTTAATCTGGCAATCAGATAGTACATTTAATCTGGCAATCAGGTATCTTCTACATGAGGTACACACACAAAATAGGGAGATACTTTGATTGTGTTGGGGGTGGGGGTGGTGGGGGTGCGAAGAAAAATTTGCATTTACATACAACTTTTCTGCTTAAGAAGATAGTTACAATTTACTACTGTTGACTAGGAATCCTTGGAGATGTGTCAAATTAAGGAAGACGAGACGCAAAAAGAAAACGAATTATAAGCCTGCAGTGTTATTGATGTTCTCCAAGGAAACCACAGCACCAGATTTAAACTCACTTGATGCTTGTGAGCGTGATGTAAGAATATAAATGACCCAAAAGTGTAGGCATACAAGATAAACCAAAGACCATAATTTTGCAGCAGGATTTCTCCTTAAAAACACTGCCCCAGCCAAAAATATTGCATCTAACTGCAGAAGCAAAGATCCCAGCTGTTTCTTTCCCGTGCGCATTTTTTCTTCAAATAATGGCCTCAACTTTGATTCAGACAAGTCCCTTGTTCCTGATTCTATATCTTTAGAGCTCATCATTGACTTATTTTCTTCCAGCAACCTTGAAACTGCCTGCAAAACCATCATGAAAAGAAATGCAATGACAAAAATCAATTGGCCATCTTTTGTCGCCAATGGTAATAATATTGATACTTCGGTAAGAGTATACCTCAATTCTAAAAAGAAGAGTTGCCTTCTCTGAGGAGAGAGCCTCAACCTGGTTAAATATGCAGATTTAAGCTGTTAGTATCGTATAAGCTTGTAATTGTTTTGTAAACATAAATATAGCAGACCAATTGTGAATAAGCAAACCACACTAACATAAATCTCAATCATAGCTCTGCAACAAAATGAATAATAATTAATCATTAGAGTCTCAAACCCTTGTTGATCCTTTAATATAAAGGTTGAAGTTTTGTAATCTTTTCCTGTCAATGAGAACAAGAAGTGAAACTGTGTGTTTCTGGACATTAACATGAAAGGCAATCAAGTGCGCAGCTTTTGAAATCTTTGAACACAATAAGGTAAATGAATTATTAAAAGAAAATGAAGATAGTTCCTCATAGTATGGTCTGAATAGAATATGAATCCCAAAGATGTAGCAAGATAAATTCACGGAATAAATTGCAGTGACTAATCCTTTCTGTTCACTGTAGTTGCAAATATATCATATATCAACCAGTATTAAATTTTATCTTCCCGCTTCGTTTTCTCAGTGCACAAACACTGAAGCTTGCATGCTTGTGATTGCATTCTTGAAAAATATCTAAACGAAATTCACAAGCTCCTCTCTTGGGGACAGGAAGGGGACTAGCTGTTAACTGAATCTTCAAAGCCAACACTACTTCAAAGGTACTAGATGCCAACCCTTAAAGGTAGACGTCACTAAGAAGAATGTTTAACATAAAAACCTGGGCCTGTTTCTGAATTAGATGATCAGTCAACTGATTTAGCCTTCTCTTGAGTTCAATTTCTACTTCTGTTGGATCCTCCATCTCCTTTCTTGTCATATCAATATTCACTTCCAGCTTCTTTGCCTGGAGTACAATATAACAGATTAAATTTGTAAATTTAAGTGACCAAATGAAGCAGATCCATGCTGTGATGGAAGCAAACATAAATAGAATGATCCGCTCTAGATATAACAACTAGCAGCATGAACCACTACGTATTTGTCAATCTTGGCCTCCACAATCATCTACTGCTACTAGTGAAGAACATTTTCCTTAATGTTGTGCTTGGCTCGACACTAACAAAAATGATCTTTGCATTGGGATAGCGAAGCCTCTCCTAAAGTTCATACATTAGCTTTGTCCGCAGAAAATAAAGGCGTTAACAAGTTAACTATTCATAATAGGGATTGCAAGTTAAAATGCATTATTTTATATATCTGCATTAACTCTCAGCAAGAACTTAAAAGCGAAAAAACAAACTAAAATCTAAATAAAAGCTCTAGTTTTAGGAAATTGAGTTATAAAACATAGCATAATGCTGTCCGCAAGCATTAAAAGAAGACTAGGGTGTCATATCAACAGTGCACACATATGGAGCAACTTTAAATTGAGGAATATAGCGTCAAACCATTTGAGCTAACCTGATCTTCCAATTTTGTAATTTTATCCATTAGGCAAGAATACTCTGCTTCAAGTGCTTCACGTTCAAGTTCAGCTCCTTTGGAAGCTGCCAACTAAAAGTTTTCAGGAAAAAAAAAAAGTTAAAAACGGGCCAAGTTTTATGCAGCACCATGAAAGGACTGCAATGCCCTCTAGATCCCAGCTAATAGACAGAGATCATAACTGCAAAATTTTTACCCACTTGATTCAGGTAAGTTCCAGAAAAATGTGTCTTCGAGATTCTCCTCCTTACTTCTACAATGAAAAGAAGCTTAGGTAATGCATAAACAAATTTAGAACAACACAAAAGATATAATCCCTCTCATCTATTATCTGAAGTTAGTATAATAAACCAATTCAATGAATGCTAAAATTCATTCATAATTGGAATTTACTTGGGTAGATTGTATAAGTTGCCCTCATAAAATATCAGGAATAAATGATAAATATTTAGGTTCTTTTACAAATTCTTCTCTTCAGATTCATGATTGCAAAAGATAAAAGTAGACCACAGTGACTATATAAGTTTGAAATTCGATAAGGTAAATGTATTTTCACTAGACACATCTCCCCTTCCCTCTATATATCATCCATTTTACAAAAGCATAGCATAAGAAACCAAGCTTGACATGCAAAAAATTTGACCTATTAATAAGAAAATCTCCTTCATTGAAACAAAAGGTGCAAAAGAAAACACAAAATTTCCAAAAGAGAACCAACTCCTGTAATTTTTCAAATCACCTCTGTTCAACTTTGGAAAATTGATTCTTGTTTCTTGTATTTCTTGTATTCTCAAGTTTCATCTCATATATCAGTTCAATTGGTTGCTCTAGTACTACTGCAACTAAAAATATACAGCACAATCCATTCTACCTGGAAATGCTTGCACAATAGTATGCTATACATAGAGAAAAAAAGAAAAGATTGTCTCTACATTAGCTTAAACAGTAAATCCAATAGCACACCTTCAAGGGCCACTTCTTTTAATTCAAGCTGTTGTCGTAGTTCAGCAACTTGATTCATCTGGCCAGTAAAAGATGAAACAGTTAGTAAACTTGCAAGCAAGTTGTCAGCGTAAGGACAGCTCAAAAATATCAACGCCCAAGTGATAACAGTATATTTTCTATTCCAGAAAAAAAAATCAGGTTAGTATGTTGATGATGATATAAAAGACAGCCTAATCAATCTCCAATCAGTTTCATCTAATTTCAACATAGCAGCTAGAAATATTACTATTATTATTTTTATCTGAAGCACTATGGAACCACATTCTGTGGTTCTCACAACCAATGTTTATCAGAGAATAATCCCTTCACACCCACTCTTCTCCTTCCCACTCCTCCCAACTCTCCCAAAATTACCCCAGAATAAACAAAAGTTGACTTCAATATCTAATAGTCCTTTTCATTTTCTTCTGTGTGTCTGTTCTTTTCGGATGTACACCAAACAGCACCTTTAGCTGTATCTTCTAGAACATAAGGTATACTAGTGCTTTTAGGGAGGGAAGAATATTCATCAGAAAACTAGCTGAAAGTTCTTTTATAACTTACTTGTGAAGCAGTTTCATATACTCAATTATTTTACATAAAAAAAATCTCAAGTACATTTCAATGTTCTCTCGAACATAATCAATGCAACGAACATGGGTAGGCACATCAATCGAGCCTTACATGCACTTTCTCCATACCTCTAATTCAAGATTCTTCTGTGCAGAGGCAAGAGATCTAGCAAGATCAGCATTCACAGCCTGCAATCACATCAGTGTTTATAAGTAACTAAAATCAAAGATTATACACTATCTGATTCAACATCTTTGTCAGCTGTTTTCAACTGCTATAGTCCTGATTCCTGAACGATAGACCGTAGGTCAGTGAAAAGAAAATCTTAAGAATCCTCATTCACAAGACAGTATACAGTATACCTCAACTTTAGCCAAACGTGAAAGGGCTTCCATTCTGGTGTTATTATGTTTCTGCTTTTCTAATTCAACAGCTTCCATTGTTTCCATCGTGGTCATCTGCAATTGCGAAGCCTAAGACAGGCAATATTAACCACATAAAATGTCAGCAAATCAAGGAAAGTTTGGAAACAAGAGCATCGGAGAACCAATACAACATGAATAATGCTCCTCAAACATCAAGAACAGCTAAAATTGCAGTTTCCACCTGTGATAGTACTTTAAATCCTGAGAAGTGAGGACTGCCATCTAGAATAGATTGTATACTGAATTTAAATCCTCAAGAAAGATATCCGTGACCTAATATTAATGCATGTAATCTAAATTGGTGAATGACACCAGTTCTCAGAACAGGGAAATATAACTGTACAGCAGCCATAAATCAGCCGAAAACAAAATAACATATGTCACACTAGAGGTAAAAGCTTTATTTATAACTTCACCTCTTGTACTTGTTGTTTAGCTCTTTCCTCAAGTATCTTCTCCAAGCTTTGCTTCTCCCCTTCCAATCTGGCAACCATATTCTCCCGCTCTTTGATGGCCTCCACTGCTTTAGCAGCGGCTCTCTCAGCCAAAATCTTCTCCCTCCTCTCTCTTTCTCCTTCACTCTCAGAGTCAGATGTTGAACCTGAATCACTACCTGAATCAGAACCCTCATCGCTTGCTGAAAAGGAAGCTTGTTTCGGATTATCAGAGACTGTACTTCTAGGGACAACACTAGTGCCACGTTTCCCTTTCACTGTTCTTGTTAACTGATGATAAACATCAGCCACTGCCTTCCTCCCATCAGATACTTTCTCTAAAAATTCTGAGGATTGATCATTTTGGCTTGTTGCTCGCAAACTGTCCAACTCAATGACATCCTGAGATTCACCATTCACTCCAATTCCATCATTACTTTTCAATTTAACCATTGTGCTGCCTGCCTCCACATCCTTACGTTCCAACCCTTTCCCATCAGAAACCTTACCACTACTCTGCAGTTCAACACTGGAAGACCTAGCAGATAAGCTAGATTCATCTCCATCACATGGTTTCCCATTCAATTTAGTCCCGGATGTGATGTCAGGCTTCTTCTTAGACTTAACCCAACCATCAGGTAATTTATTATTCTTCTTGTTCCTATCTAGCATTGACAAATTCGATCCAGAACTCACAATCCTCCCACCATTCTTTAAACCACGAATCATAGAAGCCCCATTACTACTGCTACTACTGTTACTACGAGTAGACATGGCCGAAGGGTTATTACTAGGGGTGCTAAGCAACTCAGTCCAATCACTATCACTTAGCGTAGTTGGCTTACCTTTAGGCTGCGGACTACTGGAAGCCTCCTTCTCAGCATTATTAACTCTACTACTATTATTATTATTACTATTATTAAAAATACCATTAGCCACATTGCTGACACCAGGATCAATCTTCAATTTTCCCAAGTATCCAGTATCATTGCTGTTGTAGCCGTCGGTCTCGTAGATTGTTGTCTTCTTCTTTAACTGGTCTTTTAGAGACACGTTGGCTCCAGTTTTCTGTGGGACATGGAATCTCTGGTCTTCAGATCGCAAAGCCTCATTCTTCTTCAACGATTCCGCCGCTTGTTGATCGATCTGATTCACCACCATAATTTCTCACATCATAATTCAAAACAGGATCTTTTTTGAAGGAAAAATAAAAAGAAAGAAAATTTAAGACAGAGAAAAAAAAATTATGCCTGTTCAAAGAAGGTCTCGGCGACTTTGAGCTTGGAGGAGATCCAATTGGCCATTGTCGCTGTTTTTCTCGATCCCCAGATCAGTTGCTGTTGGCTCTGTCCAGCATTTTATGGAAATATTTAAGAGAAAACTAATCAAAAATTTAATTTGGGAGATGGTGAGATTTGAGTTGAAGAGCAAACGCGAAAGGAGTGGGATGATGATGATGGAACACGGAAGGCTCTCGCTAGCTTGACTGTGCGGCAGAAAGCTCTTGAACGACCGTACGCAGTTTTGCTGTAAATCGGTTTATAGCGTGGAAGATCTTGATTCGTCCGTCACGGAAACGGGGAGCCTACGACCGAGGTACGTGTACGAAATGCTTGCACGTGATGTAACTCGCACCACACGTGCCTGACTAGGACTCAACAAAAGCAAGGAAGTGTGTTTGGCTTGGGACCTAAGACTAGGATAATATCGAATGGAAATAAAATTGGTATCACCTAAAGATAGATAAGAACAAACAACTGTAACTTTGAATGAAAACTATGTTTGTTGTACATAAATTTATTAAAATTATATCATGTAATTATATTTAGAGAAAACTTTTTTTAATTTATGTAAGTTATAAAGTACTTCAAAAACCTTTTCACTTTAATTCTATAATTTTAATCTTAATATTTAAGTGACTCCTGTAATATTTTGTATTATATCTTAATTCAATTATTAAGAAAATACATCAGTTCATCATTGTTACTTAGTAAAGTTTCAAACGCTTGCTGAAGAATTTATAGGCTAATAGTTTAACTGATGTCTTGAAATTCTATTCATAATTGTTTTTTAGAAATAATATTTACTTTATTTAACTATCAATTTTTACATTTTAAATCTCAACTGTCTACACTCTCACCAACATTGTATTTTGTGGCCCCTCATGAGGTAGCCTAGTGGTAAAAAGAGGGAGAGGATTGTATAAGGTTATGAGTTTGAACCTTGTGAGGAGTAGCCTTTTTGTAAGGTGATGTAATTTTTTGATGGTGGCCCATCTTTTAGAACAGGTATCTTTGATACTGTTTAAGATTAGATTCGGATTTACCTATCTATGAGTCTGAGTAGGTGACACATAGGTTTCAGGATAATCGATACTGTTTAAGATTAGACTCGGATTTACCTATCTATGAGTCTGAGTGGGTGACACATAGATTTCAGGATAGTCGGACGAAGCTCGAAACTTAAGTTATCGAAAAAGAAAAAAAACATTGTATTTTGCGGATTTATCTTTTTCCAAAAGAACGCTTCTATAATGCTATTATCGCATGATCTTTGAACTAGAATTATGGGGGCATTTGTTGGGCAATCATCCCAATGTCAGAAATCTGCTGTGGTTTTAGTTTGCAGCAAAAAACCATTGATTTGTAGATTATGCATATACAAGGTCTATTCTCAAAACCCTTTTTCTACTTAAAAAATGAAATAATATCATAGCACACAAGCATGTATGTATAACGAAATTGTCTCCATAGTTTAGTGTAAAAAACGACAACAAAAAAACTTGGATTACAGTAACCATAATGCAATGCAAGATGTCAAGTACAGCAACCAGCATGTTTAGTAGCAGCAGTTACTTCATCAATGGCGAGTACTTTCCCTAGTGGAACAGAAACAGTCTTAGTGGCAATTGTTTTGTGGTTGATTTTAGCTTCTAAACTCGTTCGGGTTGTCATTTGGTGGATTTTGTTGATCATTCCTAAAAATGCTTCCTCAACGTTCACGTTATCCAAAGCTGATGTCTCCATGAAACAAAGGCCATCACTCACTGCAACATTTTTACCTTCTTCTTCATCAATTTCCCTGGAATGACCTAAATCTGATTTGTTCCCCACAAGAACCACCACCATATCTGAGCATCCGAATTCCTTGAGCTCTTGCAGCCATTTCTTTACATTATCAAATGTAGCTCTCCTTGTAATGTCATACACTAGCAGAGCACCTAAAGCTCCTCGATAATATGAACTTGTTATGGCTCTAAACCTGCAACCAAACCCTGCCATTATTTTTCAGGACACATTAAATTTCTTTTTTTTTTTCCAGGAGGTTTGTCCAAAAGAAGAGGCTTAATTACCAATTTCACCATTCTAATTGCATCACTCTGATAACTAACCAAATAGTATATTAATAATTAGAAATACAAACGAGACCGTAAATTAGAGCAGAATTATGCAAACAAGGAAGAAATCCTATTAAAAGATACCTCTTTTACTTTGTTACATCGATGAGAAGCCAATTCACTGTGAGAAGGTAGGGAATCCCTGTTTAATTTAAAGCTAATTGAAAGGTTACCTACCTTTGTTATGATCAACTTGGGCTTGGGAATCAAAAACAGCAACAGTAAGTTCAACTTTTGAACATAGAGGAGAATGTTTATGCTACGTTTGATAAGATGAGATGAGATATGGAGCAATTTTAGAATGTAACGAAGTAGAGGGAATAGGGTGGGAGTGTATAATATAAAGTATTTAACAATCATAATATTGTAAAACGTGTATAGTAAAATGTAACGAAATATAGGAGGATAGTTGCATACCTTTCTTGCCCAGCAGTGTCCCATATTTGAGCTTTGATGAGCTTATCACCAACTCGAACATTCCGGTAAGCGAATTCAACCCCAATCGTTGGCTTAGAATCTAAACGAAACTCGTTCTTTGAAAATCTCGACAGAAGATTCGACTTACCAACTGCAGAATCTCCAATCAGAACTGCTTTAAACAGGTAATCACACTCTTCATCGTATGCGTGAGCCATAGTTTTGAGTATATCCTCTCTCCCTAACATGTACAGGTGAGAGGGAATGCCTACACAAGCTGTGGAAGATTCAAAGAATAGATACAAGAGATGGGTTCTAAATTCATGTTCTGATGCATAAAACCAAAAGGTATATATGGTTCGTTATTAATGATTCTTGAGTTCTGTTTTGAAGCGTATTAACATGTGAGACAGGAATAGAGAGACATGATGGCTGTTCTTATGAGTTATGATGTTGTCAAGCGCAAGGTCGACTGAATTCTGTATACAGTGTCGTGTGGTGAGAAATCACAAAGGAAGGTTGATTGATGAAGCTCTACGTGCGTGCTATAATTAATACGTGTGACTTGAGTAAGAACTGAATGTTTTGTAATTGGTCTGTTCCATAATGATTTTTGACCAGGCAGTTGTCCTACCGAGGCTAGATTGATGAACCATAAAGATAATGTTTGGTTGCTGAAGTTATGATGGTTAATCATATCTGCTGGAATTCAAGCAAGGGTTTTGATTTGGTCAAATAAGTAGGTAATAAGTTTCTTTTCCAATAACTACCAAAACCAAAGAGTAAAGAGTCTAATTTAGTAATAGTTTCCCGTACCTTAAAATTCTATACGTTTCTCAAATTCCCTAATAGTTGTCCAACTATTAACCGCCTCAACTTGTTCAGAAGAGTTTAACCAAGCAAGGTTAAACTCCCTCTTATCCACAATCTAAATTATTTATAGAAAAAGGTACTTGAATTTATAAATTCTTTTGTTTTTGTATGTGGAAAATAAGCTTGACAAATATTTAATAGATATTAAAAACGCCTCTTTTTTTTACTTATATTGTAATAAAATATAATAAACCATTCAATTTTTGTAAAGAAAATTTTGAACTTACAGAGAGTGTACTTTTGTTATAACGTATTCCATTTTAGGAATATTTGTTTACAAAATAATAAGGTGAGTAGATCTAGTAATTGATTGGATGTCAAACATGAGATTGCTACTCCTTTTTTTTGTTTAGCGCCTGTTTGGATGGGCTTATATCAGTAGAGTTTTTATCAGTCGAGCTTTTATTAATAGGGTTTTTTTTTCAGAAGAGCTTTTTTAAGAAGCCAATTAACTGTTTGGCTATCAATTAAAAAATAGCTTTTTTGAAAGAACTTCATACAGTAGACTGTTTGGCAACATAAAAATAAAAAGTACCATTATTAATTTTAACTATACTTTATTTTGTAATAAAAATTATTTATGCATATAAATAATACTCAAAGTATATTAAACAATGGGTTTACATTTACTTTACAATTGTTTGACAAATTCACTTCCATCTTGTAGAAAATTATTTAAAGAGATGTCTCATTTTCTTGTAGAAAATAAAACTAATATCAAAAATAAATATTAAAATATATAAAAAGCTAAATAATATTATAATCCCAAAATAAATACTTAAGTTGAGTAAATAGTTAAATACATAATAAATTATGCATTTTATTGTAATACAAGAAGATTTGCAATGTGTTCCCTCGTATCATTCATCTCGTTATTTCGTGGCTCATCTAAATGATTTTCTTCAACGTCTTTATTTCCATTGGTTTCTTCATTTGTAGGAAGTAATTCATCATCTTCATCATAGGGAGAACGTCGTATGTTTCGCCACATTCGTCGTATGAACTCATAAGCTCTGTTTAGTTTGCCTATTCGACTCAAAAGCTCAACAACACAACCATAATGTTTCATATCAGGTTTTTCTATACTTCCAAAATATTCTAGTGCTTGATCTACCATCCCATTATGGGTACAAGCTAGTAAAAGCCCCACAGAGCTTCCATGAGTTGGATGAACACCATCTCTCAACATTATCCTTCTCTTTCATTTCATGGAAGATCTCTAATGCTTTCTCACCAGCTCCACAATTACAATACATATGAAATAAAGCATTCACCAGATGCATATCTACTCTTATCTCATGCTCGTTAATGTAGTTATCAATAGTTTGTCCAAAATTGCGTATACCCAAATGCCCACAGGCAAAAAGCACACTAGTTAGTGTAATCTCATCTAGCTTCACATTAGTCTTCATCATATCTTGAAAAAGGTTTACTGCATCAGAAAACTGATTTGCTTAAGCATAACCTGTGATCATAGAGCTCCAGGAAATGACATTCTTTTCAGGCATCTGATCAAAAAGTTCCTTTGCTGCAACTAAATTCCCTGCTTTTGCCAAACCTGTGATCATTGCATTCCAAGAAATTGTGTTCCTTTCTTGCATATTTTAAAAAACTTGCTGTGCTAAATCCATTAATCCACGCCTTCCATAAATATCTATCGGTGTGTTGCCCAAGTAAATATCAACCTCCACATGATTAACATTAATGTAATCAACTACATAATCTGCAAAAACCCAGTCGCTCAAGTGACTACAAGCTAATATCACTTTAACCATCGTAACAACGTCAGCTTCTACATTGGCTTTTGACATTGCACAAAATAAACCCAACACCTCATTAAACATATTGCACTTACTAAAACCACAAATCAACGAGTTCCAAGAAACCAAGTCTCTCTTAGCCATTTCGTTAAACACCTATAAAGCAAATCCGAAGTCACCCAAAGACGAATACAAATGGATCAAAGCATTCGACATAAAAAGATACGACCCAAATCCCAGTTTTAAGGCTCGAACATGAAACATTTGACCATGCAACACATCCTTAACATGAGCAAAAGCCTTGAATAAAGAGATGAACGTCAAATTATCTCCACAAATTCCTCAACGATACATGAGATTACTGTACAAGTCAATTGCTTCGGTAGGTCGATCATTTTGAGACAGCCCACGAATCAATTGGTTGAAATTTAGCAATGTGGGTCGTCGGATTTGATCGAAAACGAGATGTGCTTTATGGCCATGAAACGGAGATAAAGCATAGGACTTTAAGACTAGGGTTATTGAATATGGGTCAGTGTGGGGATGGGTTCCAATGAGAAGTGGAACCTGTTTGTTAAGGCACGCTAGCGCAAATCACATAACAGAGGCAGAGAGAAGAGAGGATGGATCAGATCGTAGAGTAGAGACAGAGAGAAGAGAGAGTTCTTTTAAAATATGGGATGTTATAAACGTAAACGACACAAATTATAAACGTTAAAGTCTACCCGAAAAACCTAAAATGAGGCTTTTTTGAAAAACTCTAAATTTGAGCTTCTCAAAAAGCTGTATTTTAGCTTCCAAAAAAGCTATTTCTATTTAAAAAGTGCTTTTGGATTTTGCAGCCAACTACTCATTTTTCTTAAAAATAGCTTTTGCGGTAGAAAAAAGTACTTTTGGACCCTCCAAAAGCTCAACCAAACGGGTACTTAGTAACTAATCTAGATTAGATAAATCAATGTGTAGGGTAACTCAATTTTCACTCAAATGGCTTTTTATAGAAGAAGAAAAATTACTTCGATACTAGAGGTAATGTCATGAACTACAGTATAGTGTGCCTTTACTTCATATTTGGTAACAGTCATGAAGAAGTGAAAATGAGAATGTAACATTGATTCATTCATTTTTACTTGTTTGGTTATTAGAGATGGATAAAAAATTTATAATGGATTTTAAGTAATCTTGAATTTTTATTCTTAAAGAGGTTATAGATATAACCAGAGATTAAATATAAAAATAACAAATAAAAAATCATAAAAATAAAATTATAATTTCCTTTCGTATTCCTTCAACATAATTTCCCTCTCTCTCTTTGTGTTTCTTCTCAGCTAAACCTCTCTTTTCTCTTTCTTTCTGGTTGCTTCTCAACACATCTCTTGAGGTCAGTTTTTACGATTCTAAACTTCTTTTTAATCCCGTTGTTTTTTTTTTATGATAGATTTGTGATTGATGTAATGTTATTTGGTTAAATTATTATATTAGTTATTACATGATGATTCTGTTTATTTTCTCAATTATTTTTAAGTATGAATGACACAAACCTAATTTCATGTGTTTGGCTCAATTTGATTTTAATAATTTTAATTAATCAAAAAAATCTCTTAAGTTGAAAGTTCTTAAGTAGAAATATATTAATAAGACCAGACTTTGTAGAAGCCAACAACCTTTTCCAGCCTTCACACCCCTTTATATAGTACTTTAAAATTCTATAACTTTACTTTCCTCATAATAAAATATTGCTTCAAAACCAACTTGTTGACAATATATTGGAATTTCAATTCAGGGATAATCTACGTATAAGATGGAACATTATAGGTAGCCAAATAGTGAAAGGCCCTAAGTTAATAGGAAAATAGGAGAGCTCATATTCTAACTTTAGCCTATGTAGCAGACACTTTGGAATCATACAAAATGGATGTTTTTATGTGTGATTTCTAAAGAACTTACATTTGTATATAAGTAAAACTTGGCTTTGGCATGATAACTGGATGGGCGCAAGCCCCCTCATCCGAAATACATAGGTCCTCCTCTTGAGAAATCATTTTTTGCTTCATCTTAAAGTTTCCCCTTTGACTTGTAATAGGACTTGGAGAGGGGATTTTATAGGATTTGATTCATTGGCCCAATTCTTCCCCCAATTGGACAATGAGTTATTAACATATTCAATCATCTGGACTTTTCATCCGAGAGGCAAATTCTTGAACAAATCTTGTCATCAGTTGCTAACAATGGCCTTGTAGGTGGTATCTTGGTCCTCTCTGTTATGGCAAAACAACTTTCAACCGAAAGCAATTTTTATTTTTTAGGTTGTGATTAAAAATAGGCTAAGGACTAAAAGCCAATGGTACGATTATGAAGACCATACTTATACTCTTTGTAAAATGACCTTAGAAGATAGAAATCATCTTTTCTTCCTATGCAATTCTTTAAAGGCAGTCTGGAGTAGGATCCTACTCTTGTTACTTGATACTGGATATTCCTACACTTGGGAGCAATCTCTTAATTGAACTATAAATAACTTAAAGAAGGGCAAGAAAAATGCAATCCTTTATATGGCGGCATTCACTTCTACTATATATTTCCTTTAGAGAGAGTAAAACTATCGAATGTTTGCTAATCAAAAAGAGGGGAAGTATCAATTGGCTGACATGCTTATAAACTAGATTCGATCCATCTTAATTGCCAAAAATCTTGGAAACACACTCTCGCAAGATATGAAGAGTAGATGGCATCTCTAACATGTTTTAAGATGCACCTCTATTTAGTTTTCTTTCTATTAGTATTCTTGTTAGTGTAGATTCAAGTTGAAAACTGTGTCTTGTAGACTTAGCTTTGTCTAAAGTTAATCCATTATTTATTTTCCAAAACAAAAAGTGTTCAAGTATTGCCTTAAAGGAAGTTTTGTGAAACAATTCAACTGAAAACTTGGAACTTAAACACTTAGCCATATTATCTGCATCGAACTTATTCTTGGCCTTCTAGCTACCACGTCCTTTTCATGATCCTAAGGCTTCACTGGTGCTTTCCAAACCATTCTTCTTTACAAGGCACCTGCTTTGATTTCTTTTTTGAGTGACTATTCACCTCTTCCTAGTGCTTTTGCTCCAAATATTTTGATTGTTTTGTTTTGTTGTATTTAACTACTAACTTTGCATCTACATTTAATCACTGTGCTCCTGATAAAAACACATCATTATAGGTAGTATGTCAGTGGAGGTAAGGGAAATAATTTCCCCAAAAAACATATATAACTATTTACCTAGATTTACCAAATCAAAACTAGTTTATTTTCAGCAACCTATAAGCCATGTCCCTCCCTCAGTAAGATGACCATTAGTACCAAACCCTATAAAGCCATAAAGTTGATGTTGTTCCTTTAATTAGGGCTTAATATGAATTTTTTTTTGTTCGCCTTTCTTATCAAACCAGTTTATATATATTTATCTAAATCATGGCATGGTTAATGACAACTAATGCTTTGATTTTTAATAAATTTCATGATTATTATTATTATTATTTGAATGGCAATCACGATTCACATATCTCAACATTATGATTTTCTATATTTGTGGTACACATTAAGAAGAAGAAGGATGGGAGTTATTGCGATACTGTTAAACTTATTATCATATTTACTATGGAGGCATAGATTAAAAATGACAAAAGAGCCTAGTAGGCATAATCTATTAGCTCGAATAACACATATTAATGGTATGCTTGTAGATAGTGACATTGCATGTATTGAGCAACTTCATATAGATAGACGTACTTTTGACATATTATGCACAATGCTATTAAATATTGGTGGATTAAAAGATACTAACAATATAGATGTAGAGGAAATGATAACAATTTTTTTAAAGATATCCTTGCTTTTGATGAGACAAATTAAGCAACCAACTATGATTTTTAGTGTTTGGGAGAGACAGTAAGTAGACATTTTCATAATGTATTGAGAGTTGTGCTTAAGTTATGGAGAGTTGTACTTAAATTCCCTAAACCTATCCCTGAGAATATCCTCTATGAAAATGGAGGTGGTTTAATGTAATAATATTCATTTGTGAAGTTTTATTTAGTTCAAAATTTACTTTTAATCGATAATGACGATATGATTTTTCTAAACTTCAAAATTGCTTAGGAGCTTTAGATGTTACATATATGAAGTTAAATGTACCAAATATTGAAAAAGCATGATATTATACTCAAAAGAATGAGATGACCATAAATATCTTAGTCGTATGTACTATGGATATGCAATTTATAAATGTACTAACTAATTGGGAAAGTTCAACTGCTGATGGTAGGGTCTTCGAGATGCATTATCCAGAAGAAATAGCTTAAAAATCCCTCAGGGTGAGATATTTAATGTTATATATCCAAATCAATTTTTTATATATTAAAATTATGTGGTTAATATATTTGACATGGTATGTAATAGGTCAATATTATCTTGTTGATACTAAATCTTGAGTTGTGTGCTTATTTAAGAGAGTTATGTGCTAAAGTTTTGCATTTTGATGATTTGGAGAGACTTGAAAAATCAATT
>JAOQMQ010000044.1:62548-104541 GCA_027563845.1 Erythroxylum subrotundum | reverse complement strand
GCCAAATGAAAGAAGAAAAGTCAAACTTCAATTATTTTAATCAATTAATCCAAAGACCAATTAATTTTCAATCCATTGTCAAAGGTCCTAAGTCGACCCTAACACAAAATATCCAATAGGCCAGTACCATTTGACAGTAGAAAATCAACTAGTCCGGGAATTTTCTCCGGAAAAATTCCTAAAAATTTCATAAAATATAAAACACACAAAAACTCACTCCAATTAATTTTTTCAAATACAATTTCCACATTAATCGAAATAAAAGTCCATTTAGGCCCAATACCGGGAAATAATCATGAATGCATGTACAGTTATTTTTTTCCTGTGCATAAATTCACTGTTGACCAATACCAGTATGCATGACATTTTCCAATTAGTCCTAATCACTCTCGACCTTCGCCAATTTACTATTTTACCGTTCCCGTCGGGGGTGGGATGTTACATAATCAAGCAGCGCTTCATATAGCAGCCAATCCAATTTTCCATGAACGTACGAAGCATATTGAAATAGACTGTCATATAGTCAGGGAGAAGCTACAAGCTGGGGTCATCAAACCATGTTATGTTTCGACTAGATTGCAGTTGGCAGATATTTTCACCAAAGCATTGGGCAGAGAGCAGTTTGATTTTCTGAGAAGCAAGTTAGGCATGATTGACATACACTCTCCAACTTGAGGGGGAATATTAGGAAATTATTATTTGATATGTGATAATATCTTGATTGTAGATAGGATATATTCTGTTACCATTTATTAGCCGATTTTACCTCCTATTTCTTAGGAGTTTGATTGTTTTTCTGTATTGTATTTAACACTTTAAACGTCAATAAAGGAAGAGTATTCCACCCCAATTCTGATTCTTATTCTTCTCAGTTGAACTTGATTTGAGCCATGGTGGGATCTTTAGGTAAAGAAGGCACTGACCTATCTTCTGTTACAACTTCCCAAAGATCAAAGGCCTCCAAATAAGACTGCATTTTTATTAACCATATTTGATAGTTTTCACCATTGAAAACTTCTGAAGTATTTAAAGCAATGCTACTAGAGGACACTTTGATTATGATTTAAAAGAAAGGTTTTAAAAATAGATTTAGATATGCTGCTGCTAAGTGTTTAAAACAAGTTTGAAAGACGTTTAAAAATTGTTCAAAAGATAGCAACAAACAAGTTGAAAATATGAGAAAGTTGCTACTGTGAAATTGCTTAAAAAACATATTGAAAATAGTAACAATAGCAAGTTTAAAAACAGAAATATGTAAGCTACTGAAACTAGATCAAAAAAATTTCTGCAGGTTCTGTCAGATCAACTAAAGCTTTGATACCACTGTTGGCAAAAATTAAAAAGACATAATGCTAAACGAAGTTGGAAAACACCAGCTATGTGAGAGAGAAAACATGACAGCAAAGAACAAAATACAGGAAGCATATTTATTCATAGAAGCTGCAGAATTTATACAGGAAAGGATAACAAACTTCCGTAACCTACAACCACTTCCAATTCAAAAAGTGGATAAAACTAAATCAGAAAAATCTGGAACTAACAACTACATGATCTAGAAAGTTTAGCAACTAAACTTGACCAAGTCTTTAGCTTAATCAAGATAAATAATAAACTGTAAACAAAAGGTAAAACAGAAAAAAATAGGTTGAAAGGAAAAATGCCAAATATCTAAGAAGGTACACTTACTCGGAAGTTTAGAAGATGACCAGTAATTTCCTGGATAAATTGGGTCAGGGTGGTCATTGCTCTGAGTACAAAGGTAAGCTCCGAAGTGGCACTCTGGTCGCGATAAAGATATTAACCAAGGTTAATGCAGATGGACATGAATTCATCAATGAAGTCGCCGCCATAGGAAGGATTCATCATGTTAATGTTGTCCGGCTTATTAGGTTCTGCGGAGAGGGATCAAAGCGAGCTCTTGTATAGGACTTCATGGCCAACGGATCCCTTGACAAGTACATATTCTCTCAAGAAAGTTGTCACTCCTTTACTTGTCAGGACCTGTATGCAATATCTCTGGGAGTAGCTCGTGGTATTAAGTACTTACATCAAGGTTGTGACATGCAAATCCTGCACTTCGACATCGAACCTCACAACATTCTCCTTGATAAGAACTTCACTCCCAAAGTTTCTGATTTCGGACTCGCCAAACTCTATCCGGCAAAGGATAGTATCGTTCCAAGTACAGCAGCTAGGGAAACACTTGGATACGTAGCACCAGAGATGTTCTATAAAAGCATTGGAGGCATTTCACATAAAGCTGATGTTTACAGTTTTGGGATGCTGCTAATGGAAATGGCCGGGAAAAGGAGGAACTTCACTACAGTAGCGGATCATTCAAGTCAAACTCACTTTCCTTTGTGGGCTTATGATCAAATACACCATGGAAGAGAAATAGAAATCATAGATGCAGCAGAGGAAGCAAAGAATATAGTGTATAAGATGGTTGTTGTGGCTTTATGGTGCATACAAATGAACTCGAACGATCGTCCTCCAATGAACAAAGTTGTAGAGATGCTGGAAGGTGAAGTACAAGGAATTCAATTGCCTCCTAGGCCTTCTTTATATCCTGATGAGACATTGAAGCATGTTAGGGATGATACCAATACAATATCGTCCTCCTGTGCATTAGATGTATCACCAGAATCAACAAGTTTGGCTTTGAGTATGACATGAGCAGGCTTGGAGGTTTGAACTTGGAATCATAGTTGACCAACTAGATTTAAGCAAATGAAACTTTGTGATTGAATCAATGATGTTTCATCCAGTACTGCTACTAAAAGCTGCAATTTTCGTGCCCATTTGACATAAAAACTTTAACTTCTGTATGTATGTTAGGTTTGGGTTATCCGTAATTCTCGAGTATCTTCATCAGGTGTAAAGTTGTACCTGCCTGAACACAATACTCAAACAACAATGGATTGGAGTAGTTGGTCTGAAGAAGAGGAGATTTTGAGTTGCTTCTCTCATGTAACAAGATTTAATAGGCTGATGGAATTTGATAACAACATTGCTTTATTTGCTATTGAACAAGGTGTAGATTTCTGTGGATGGTTGGCCTGGAAGGGAAAAGTAGAGATCCTGAGATGACTAGTTCCTCGGGAAGACGACGTATATCCGATTATAGACATGTCGTCACTGCGACTTGTGATGACTTTCTAAGCATCAGCTCCATAATTGACAGATCCAAAAGAGTGTCTGTTTACAAGACAGATCAAAACTAGGAAATCCACAGTAGTTTAGTTCTGTTCTTTTTCCTGTCATAGGCATGTCGTCGCTGCCACTTGTGATCACTTGCCAGGCATGAGCTCCACAGTTGACAGATACAAAAGAGTGTCTGTTTACAAGGCAGATCAAAGCTAGGACATTCATAGTAGTTTTGTTCTGTTCTTTTTCCAATTTGAATTATCAGTAGCCTTTGGTGTTATTGTTGTTCCTTCCATCTTTAATATTTTCTAGTGCTCTTGCAGCAGATTCTGTTAATGATTATGCAATAAATCTAACGCTTCATGTTCAACTCCTAATCTGTGCTAAAATGGTGCGAAATGCAAGAAAGTTCTTAACTTTATTACAATTGGCAGGAAAAAACGATGATCTTTAATGGAATAGACAAGCAGTTACACTTTTGTACACTTCCTACGTTAAAATTTTACAACTGCTTGTCTTGTCCGTAAAAAGTCTACACAAAGTACTGAGCTTTAACCAAACGCCGATGGAGTTTGGTCGCATACATAAACTCAATTTATTAGCAACTTTGATTGGTGGCAGTGACGATGGTGATAGGCCTTTCCTCTCTTCCCCACGCCGCCAAACTCCTCACGCCGCCCAATAATTGCTCTTCCCGCCATAAGCACTCTTCTTCTACCTTAAAACCTCCGAACACTTTCAGCTCCCTGAAACACCGCCTGAACCACCACATCAATGGCGGCCAACTCCGGGAAGCAATCTCGACCCTTGATCTCATGTCCGGACAAGGGTCCCACCCTGACCTCGTCACTTACTCTCTTCTCCTCAAATCCTGCATTAGGTCTCGTAACTTCCGACTCGGCAAACTCGTCCACGATTACCTGACTCGGTCACAGCTCGAGCCCGACTCGGTCCTGCTCAACTCTTTGATCAGCCTTTACTCAAAATGCGGTGAGTGGGACAGAGCCAGTGAGATATTTGAGGATATGGATGATAAGAGAGACTTGGTTTCGTGGAGTGCTTTGATATCTTGTTACGCTAACAATGGATTGGAATTGAAAGCTTTGAGTATGTTCATTGATATGCTTGAATTAGGGTTTTATCCGAATGAATACTGTTACACAGCAGCCATTCGTGCTTGTTCCAACAGAGGGTATGTTTCTTTTGGGGAGATAATTTTTGGGTCAGTGATAAAGACTGGATTTTTGGAGTCTGATGTGTGTGTTGGGTGTGCTTTGATTGATATGTTCATAAAGGGGAAGGTTGATTTTGAGTCTGCATGTAAGGTGTTTGGTAAAATGCCTGAGAGGAATGCGGTCACTTGGACCTTGCTTATAACTAGATTTCAACAATCGGGCTTTCCAAGAGAGGCTATAGATTTGTTTCTGGATATGCTTGTGTGTGGATATGTTCCTGATAGGTTTACTCTAAGTGGAGCTGTTTCTGCTTCTGCTGAACTCGGGCCGTCCTCTCTTGGACAGCAATTGCATTCCTGGATAATAAAAAAGGACTTGACTTTGGATGTCTGTGTAGGGTGTAGTTTGATAGACATGTACGCAAAATGTACATCGGATGGATCCGTAACTAGTTCCAGGAAGGTGTTTGATAGGATGCTAGATCATAATGTCATGTCTTGGACTGCAATTATTTCAGCATATGTGCAGAGTGGAGCAGATAATTGGGAAGCCATCGAGCTCTTCTGTGACATGATTCAGGGACCAGTTAAACCAAACCATTTCACTTTTTCAAGCATCCTTAAAGCGTGTGCAAACTTGTTGAATCCGAATGCTGGTGAACACCTATATTCTTATGCTGTGAAAATGGGGTTTGCGTCGGTTAACTGTGTGGGGAATTCTCTTATTAGCATGTATGCACAATGTGGTGACATGGAAAATGCTCGGAAAGCCTTCGACATTATGTTTGAGAAGAATCTGGTTTCTTATAATACAATTGTTGACGCATATGCTAAGAGTTCAAATCTTGAAGAGGCATTTGATCTAAGTCATGAATTGGAGGATACAGGGATTGAAGCTGATGCTTTCACATTTGCTAGTCTTTTAAGTGGAGCTTCAAGCATTGGTGCAATTGGCAAGGGTGAGCAGATCCACGCTCGGGTTCTTAAATTGGATCTTAAATCAAACCTTCATATATCAAATGCTTTGATCTCTATGTACTCGAGGTGCGGAGATATAGATGCTGCCTTTCAAGTTTTTAATGAGATAAGAGATCGTAATGTTATATCCTGGACTTCAATGGTCACAGGATTTGCAAAACATGGATTTGCAGCTAGAGCTCTGGAAACATTCTGCCGAATGTCAGAGGCTGGTGTGAGGCCAAATGAGATAACCTACATTGCTGTTTTATCAGCTTGTAGCCATGTGGGATTGATTTCAGAGGGGTGGAAGCACTTCGATTCAATGACTAGAGATCACGGGATTGTCCCTAGAATGGAGCACTATGCATGTATGGTTGATTTATTAGGAAGATCAGGACATCTAGACGAAGCTATGGAGTTTATTAACTCAATGCCCTTCAAGGCCGATGTTCTGGTCCTCCGTACGTTTCTGGGAGCCTGCAGAGTTCATCGAAACAGAGACCTGGGGATGCAGGCAGCTAAGATGATTCTTGAACAAGACCCTAATGATCCAGCAGCATATGTTTTATTATCAAACTTGTATGCTTCAGTTGGTCAATGGGATGATGTAGCAGATATCAGAAAAAGCATGCAAGAGATGAATTTGATTAAAGAAGCAGGTTGTAGCTGGATGGAGGTGGACAACAAAGTCCACAGATTCTATGTTGCAGATACTGCACACCCGAGAGCTGTGGAAATCTACAGAGAATTAGATCAGTTGGTTCTTGAAATAAAGGAACTGGGTTATGTTCCTGACACAGATCTTGTTCTTCATGAGGTGGAGGAGGAACATAAAGAGCTTTACTTATTCCAACACAGTGAGAAAATTGCTGTTGCATTTGGCCTAATCAGTACAGGCAGATCGAAACCGATAAGGGTTTTCAAAAACCTTCGTGTCTGTGGAGATTGCCACACTGCAATGAAGTACATTTCGATGGCTCGGGGGAGAGAAATAGTGCTGAGGGATTCCAATCGATTTCACCATTTCAAGGATGGAGCTTGCTCCTGCAATGGTTACTGGTGAACTTTATCTTAATTCCTGCTAATTACTGAAAGATGGTATAGTTTTTTCATCGTTCAGTTTCTAGTCAGGATTGGCATCAGGCATTGTATAGCTCCTGGCAATTAGAACATCGTTAACATTTCTCCCGTCTACAGCTGCAAGTTCTGACAAAATATATATATATACCAGAAGAATTTACTGATGTTTCTGCTTCCAAAATGATGAAACTATGAAAAACTAAACCTTTAGTTACTAATATCAAGTTTTTAATCTTCGAAGACGTTTGCTAGAAGCTGCTTGGAATCCATAAATCTACAAATCCACTGGTTTAAAGACTCCAAATTCTTCTTCCTGACTCAGGAGGAAGCATTTCGATTTTCTTTCCTGATATGATTATGTTCATTACTTCACTTGCATGGAAAGCTATAATATCAATTTCTGTCCTGACAAACCTGATATGATTTTCTCTCTCATTAATCTCTTGATGAGAGAAGCTATGGTTTATGGTTAGGTTCTTAATATAATTTATGATCAAAATTGCAATTCTGAGGAATAACTTACTTTGGCATGACTTGTCTTCTTCGTCCAATTCTAAACAGAACAACTTCCCAGGGCGGGGAAAGTTGACAGGGACTTTCTTCTAAAATGGAAACTGATAGGTTCTTCTCCTTCTGCATATGATTTAAGTCCTGGAAAAAGTTTTTGGTATGTTCAGAAGTTGGTTCAAAGGACCTAATCAAAGTGATGTGATGTTCAATAATGGCTCACTTGACAGCAACCGACCACCGCACCAGCTCTTCCTCTTGCACCATTAATGGTCCTTTAAATCGTATCACGTACCTTAGTGAAGAGACCACTCGACTTAAAAACACTACTTGGCAAAGCCATGCAAGAATCCACAAAACCATAGTATTCTTCCATGGCATTATCTTCAACATTGTCAAGGCCAAAATTTAATTTAAAATTTAATTAAACTTAAAAAAAATATCTGAACAAATTTTTAAATTTTTTTATATCAATTTAGCATCAAATTAATCAAATAAAAATTAATAGATTTAATTTTGTTTTTTGTCAAACTCAAGTTTAATTTAAAGTGGTTATTAAAAAATATATAATTTTATTTATTAATAGAATAATATTTTTAACATAGATAAAATGAAATAAACACACACAAAATTAGGAATAAGAGCGATTTTTTTGTTTTTTTGCCTGAATTATAGCATTAGTAAAAAAATTAAGAAATAAGTCTTGAATGGTTCTCCAACTGAACACTATAACGAACATGTACATGACATGTAAAGCTTTCACTGCCCATTCCCATCTTTCCCGCTCACTTCACAGCATTCCATTGTTCTTACCACACGATCTCACCTTAAATCACACCTCTTTCTTTTATCGTTTTCTTTTTCCATAGAAAAATACTATCTTTATCTCCATTCTTCTTTGTTCCCCTCTGTTTTCCTCTGTTTTTTTTCTCATCACATCTCACGGCTCCTTTCTGAACTACAGGTCCTGCTCAAGAGCTTATAGGGAAGCCATTTTTGCAGACAATGGCTGGGGCATTGAGGCCTGGAGGGGTCCTCTGTAACATGGCGGAAAGAATCTGGCTTCATACACATCTTATAGATGTTCTGATCTCTGTCTGCATAGACACATTCAAAGGTCCCGTGCGTTATGCCTGGCCAACCGTCCCCACATATCCAAGGTGATGAGGGTCTAAAGTTGTTCGTATTTCTTTTCTACAACTTATAAATTCTCTTCCAAGTTCTTGAGCGACGTCTCTACCTTGAAGTCTGCGAGGCAGTTCTAATTTTCTATGTTACTTTGAGACAATTCTTTACTTAGGACCTGATTCCTTACCTGTGCAGTGGTGTTATAGGATTTTATTATGCTCAAAAGAGGGATCACCTGTAGACTTTCTGAATCCTGTGAATCCTCCTGAGAAGGTAGAAGGAGCTATCATTCATAAAAGAGATCTCAGGCTCTATAATTCACAGGTAATTACTTGTTTGCTCATCAGTTTCCTGTTTTCTTGGTGATATCTCTAATGTTCAGGATGCTTGTTAAGTTGAACGACGTAAGTCGTTAGTTCCTGTCTGAAAGATTTTACTCATTAAACTGTTAACTCAGTTCTCGTGTTTTCCTGAACAGATTCACTCTGCTTCCTTTGCATCGCCAACATTTTTAAAGAGGGAAGTGAAGTCTCTGTGATTCCAACAGAAATGAAGTGGAAGAAGCAAATTCTGAAATCAACGACATATGTTTATCAATCATGGCTCGCTGCGAAGCCATAAGCCCGTGTTATACTTATCAGGAAGAGAATGGATCGTACCAAGAAAAATGAGATGGACAATCTTGCTTTTTGTCTCAACTTTCTTTCTTCCTACATTTAGGGAACTGGTAGTAAGACACTTTCATGTTTCCACCACGCACCTCATGCAGAACTTTCAATTGAAAGGAATTGTATTCATTGCTTCATTGTCCAAATTACCTTTCAAGTTCCAATCAACCTTGTAAAAGTTGAAAAAAACAATACAACATTTGACAATATACACAAACACATATACTATATCCTCCAGATCTACTGCACCCCACCAAACTGGCCTAGCTACTAATCGCAGTGGTCCAGCTTCAACCTTTCTTTTCCTTTAAAACGAAAAAGCTTCTTCACTTTCCACTTAGTGCACATATCACAATTGATAATACAGTCAATCCTGCCTATCGCTCATCAGCCGTAAAATCAGGTTCTGCCGGTTTCTGAGGAAGCATAGGTGGCACTCTGTCAGCCATTCTTACCTTGCATGTTCTGCTACGTCGCAGACCACGTAGAGCGTTGGCAGCAAAGCGAGAGGCATATATAGTTGCACCTAAACTTGGTGTGCTTCCACTTGCATTCGCCTTGGCTAATGCATCTTGCAGCCTGTTCTCTTCTTGCCTGAGAGATTCTTCCAGCTTCTTTTTACTGTATCGCCGCCATGCAGCTTGGATAAAACAGGCTGCCCATGTCCTCCATTGCTGAGAGTAAAACCTGAACGTGTGACGGAGTTGTTTGCTGTGGAGCCGCCGGAACTGGGAAGCAACAAACTTCAGGTCATCAGCCATTAAAGCAAAAGCTTCAACTTCCGAAAGGGTCTGCACAGTTCGGGTTGAGATGGGAAGGTTTGATGACGAATGGGGGTCTAGAGCCCATGTCAGAAGTTCTTCACCACAGAAGTCACCAGCCTTGAGGTACTCAGAGTTGAAGAAACCAGTTCTTCCACCATTAGTGGTCGTCGTCAACAATTTGCCTCGCATGATGAAGAGCATCTCGTCCACTGGATCGCCCTCACGAACAACGTAGCTTTCCTCTGTGTAGAGTGCTGGTTTCAGACGGTCACACATAGCATCTAACAGTTGGTCATCCATTTTCTCAAACATTGGCACCTTCAAATGCATCCAGAAAACACGGAGTTAGTTGATGACATACAGATTACAAAAGAAAGCACCCCAAGTGATCAGAAAATTGCAGAAGATGGTAGAACTCACTCTCATGAGCAGAGCCAAGCAGAGATGGCGTTTTATGTCCCTTCTAAGATCCTTAGGAAGATTATGAACCAGAGTTTCTTCATCAACACCTCTGGTCTCTTGCCACTTATATTGTTCATATCGCCTGATCCGTTCCCTCAAATTCTCTGGAAGCAAACGGTGAGACATCCACTGCTCAGCATCTCGCCTTTTAACTCTCATTTCCTCTAGTCTTGTAGTAGTGGACTGCAAATACGTCTGTTCAAAGCAACATTGGCTCATCACACTTAATATCCAATGAAATTCAAGTATTTTAGCATAACAATGCAAGAATTACATGAAGTTCATTGAAAACCAATCAAGAATCATGTCTCGACGAGCAAAAGATGTACGAGTACCAGAAAGATTAAAGAAAACAGGTATGTGAAACATCAACAATGAAGAACACCAGATGCAAATGCAGCCACCATCAAAGTATTGGTTTCAGCAGAACCTTACTATTAGACATCCACAAACCAGAAGTCCAATGACATCAAATGGAAACTTATGTCCACAAATGAGCATGTGACCGTAAAAATCAGCTCATGACCAGCACTTGCAATAAAACAACAGACCTTACAACGAAAGGTGTATGGAATACCAAGATTCTGATTATATTCTAAAAACCATAATTGCATAAAGGACTGGAAATAGAAGTTATCAGTACCAACCTGCATATTTCCAATAAGAAATGAGAACAGGACCAAACCAGAGATAGAAATGAAAACTGCAAAGCATATTTCCCAGACATAGGTACTTGTACCAAGGTTTTGGCCAAGAGAACTGCAAAAAAAGCATCAAAAATAAGGCACCACACATTACGTTTGTAAGTTGATGGAAAACTGCAAAATGCTGTACCTCAGATTTCGCAAGCCCCACCAAAAACAGTAAAAGAACTTTTTCGGAAAATCAGTAGAAGCTACAACACCAGACTTGAGAGCGTCGAGGAATATTCCGAATTCGAAAACCTGTTTATCAGACTGTATTGGGCAATAGTCATTAAGGAATGTCTTATTCCCTACTTCACCACCACAATATAGAGTATTCCTGTTACATCCAGTTTTCCAACAGGCATCTTTCCAGCAAGAAGTTTGTCTCTCAATGGAAAACAAGTACCAATAGGCTCCAAATACCTGAAATTAGAATTTGACAATAATCATCTAAACATTTGTACTAAAGCCAGAAACAGCATTTCTGTGAATAATATCTTCTGTTCATGCAAACTAACTAGGGGAGCTAATAGCGCATGCTTAATTTATTGAAATTTAAATAGAAACTTATCTATTAATACAATTGCAATCACAGTGACAATCTTTTAAGTAAAAACTCTTTGCATAATGAAAAGCAGTCTCCGTTGATGAAGCACACAAAACATATGCTTATCATGCAAATGCAGATAAAGGAAGAGTATAGGAATATACAGGAATAAATTAGAGAATAGAATCAATGGAATGAAAAGATGAAAATTCTCCTGAAACCCAATGCCAAGGAATCCTGTTCCGAATCACTGAGGCATCGGCATATAGGAATAATGTATATCTTTCCATTATCTATGAAAATAAGCATTGTTATAGCAGTAAAAACTTACATGACTAGCTACCATGTAAAGAAACAGATTGAATGCAGCTCCAGCCCAGGCTGTTTCTGTAAGTATTCCAGAAGTTCTTGTAACTTCCTTGTACAACGGGTAAATCCGCGTGACCCTTGGCAAATACTGGAAGAGGACAACAAATTTCAGCAAGTTCTTTGTATTCAAAGATCTCGAGCCCCTCATCTTTGGGATGATTATTAGAATCACCACCTGCGTGTAAACCATGAAGTTAAGATTCCAGATATAGTATCAAACCCCAAAATACCATGCCAAAGGTTACGTCTATTTCCAAATCACCCCTATCCTATCTACATAAAATGTTAATCCACATGCTTCAAGAATGTCCAACCATTTCCACAATTAAAATCCTAGAGTTGAAATGTCATCAGTACTGAATATAACTATTTAAAGTTGGTAATTGTCCTGAGTCTTTGGACCATATGAACAATGTTGAATACAACACAATGCACAAAGTGTAACTAAATAGGAAGCTTATTCCAGGAAATATGATGGGCCGACAATGCTGGGAAAGATTCACTTGTATGCCAAACAGAATCTATAGGCTACACTTCACCTGTGGGAGAGGAAGGACTGCAAGAATGTCGATCAAGAAATACGATGACAGATATCTCTTTGCTATTGCCCATGCATCTTCAACAAGCACTCCCCTTCCAAAAACTCGAGACGAAGGTGCAATAAAACCAGTGCGAAATTGAAAAATAATGTGAAGTATATAGAAGACATCAGTGAATGAACGCAAAACGCTGGCAGTAACCTCCATTTTCTCATCCAAGCTAAGGCACTTCTTGTCATCATCAATAACAGGAACATAAAAGAACAAGGGATCTAGTGAAACAGCAACCAGACATGACAACACAAATATCTTATTCCACTTTTGAAGGAAAGGCCCCTGTGGATCAAGAATTTTTATTCTGGAACTTGAGCTTTTATCAGCAGAATTGCCAAAGGAATATGACTTCAAAGATTTTCTGATCCTTTTAATTCTTTCAGAACCAGACTCCAATCTTCTGTGAAACTTTTCAGAAACTGAGCTTATAGTCTTTCTAAATTTTCCTGAATATAACACATGACTGTCAGAGTACTGTCCTTCTACACTTTTTTCCGAATTCCAATCCTGAAACCTGAAACAACATCAATGTAAGAAGTCAAGTGTATAACATTTCAACTTAAGAAAAAACAATCTTATAACAAGTTAAAATGAAACAAACTCACATATCAGAAACATCCTAAACACCAACTATCAGATTCAAATAAGAATGAATATACAGTGGCAATGTGAGAACATAGCAATCCCAGAAAGCAAAAAAGAAAACGAACCTCACAGACTTGTCCCGAGGATAATTCATAACTGAACTTCGTTTAATGTTATCAACAAAACCCGACAAATCTCTTCAAGAACTTCGAACAAAGCATCACATACGAACTCCTGCAAACGTTAGAAAAATCCTCGTTTAAACCCGACAACAAACGCAACGAAACGAAGCACAAGTTGGAAACATCCCAATCCATGGATAAAGTTCACAAACACTCACTAACAGCAAGGGAGACGAAGACCCAGAAACAAATTGCAAAGAATGAAGAGTTGAAACATCGCAGTTTCAAATCCCTTGGAAAACTTCCATTTCCATAGCCCCGCATCACAAAAATGGAAACTTTTACGGGAGAAACTGAACAAAAATGGAAACTTTAAAACATGCTAGATTCCCGGAAAATCTAAAAACGGAATCCGAAAACCGCCTCATCACCGGTTTCCTTCTCAACTCACGATGCAATTACTATCCCAACAAAAAATCGACTCAAAACAAAAAAAAAAAACTAAGATATAAACTTAGTAAAGACCAGAAATTGAATTCAGCAGAAGAATCAACTCAAATCGCCAAAAGATCAAAAGGGTTGACAGTAACTTACTTGAAAATAAGAAATCAGATTACAAAAAATAAAAAGAAAGATGAACTTGAGGGCTCCTCCCAATTTGGTTGGTGCCAAGAAAGTATCAAAGGCACTTCCTTTCTCTCCACTTTTCAACGTCAGCTTCTTGTTAGTGAGTTATTAGATTACTTGTCTGAAAGAGAGAAAAAAGAGAGAGTATACTGAAATGTCTAGGAAACATCGAGGTCAAGTGGTCAACAACAACAGTGTTCTCTGTAATAAAAAAGATAAAATTTCTAAGAAAATAGAGAAAAAAACCAAACTTTAGTAGGTAACACTGTACATAGAAAGCATTCCTCTTGATGAAGAAGGTCAAGAATTGATGTATGACCGGTTTTACCGGTTACGCAAAACATTCAACTTGTTTTTTGTCTAACAACTCTTTTGTTCTTACATAATGTTTTCTTAATGTAATAAAAATTATAAAATGATTTACTATGACTTATGAAATCAACCATGCATAGTGACAGATATTCCAAGGTGCTGACATCTGAATAATAGTCTATTAGGTGAGTCGGACTAATTTGACCTAAAATTAACGAACTTTATTTAAATTGACCAAAATTTGAGTTGAATTTGATTTTTTAAAAAACTTTAAAATTTGCGCTTTGTCTAAAATAAAATTTTAAAAATTTAATCAAAAAATATTATTTAAATAATTTTATTTTTAATTTAAATTAAAAATATTCAAGTTGGACTTGAATATAATCAAGGTTGGGTTTAAGTTCGAACAGCATGGCTCAAATATAACATGACTTTAAATAGGATCCAACCTTAGACTAGCCAAATCATTGTCATCACACACTAAATTTGAAGTCCTGTAATAAAGCAAGACCTGAAAAAATCTGATAATACACAGCTTACATTATCCAAATGTTATCTCTAAATTGGAGTTCGATATGTTTTCATAAATTTTAATTTTGATATATAGAAATTAAATTTTAAAAATAAGATTCAAATTAAATTAAATTATTAATTACAATTTATAAAAATAAGTAGACACTCTCGTGCCAAATATAAAAAAATACTTATTTATATAATTACAACATATAATATTAAAGAGAAAATTTAATTAATAATAGATTATGCTAAATTTGTAAAAATTTTGTATATTTAATAATTTATTAAATACATATTAAAAGCAATAATTATAAATTTTATTGTTTAAAAAAAGATTATATACTCCAAACAAAGGAACAATATTAAATATTTTATCCAATAAATAGAGAGAGACAACAATATTTTCCAATAGATTCTATGCAGTCCACGTGGCCACTGGCAATTGGGGGCTTCAGATCAAACTACACTAAAGTAGATTCAGGAAGTGCGCCACGTCGCCACTTCTATTCGGTGCACACGCACCCACACTATCAATGTCTTCTTCTTCCTCTTCTTCTTCCTCCTCTTCTTCTTCAGCTTCCTATATATATAGGAAATAGCAAAATGGAGAATTGCTATAAGATTCTCTAGGGTTTCAGATTCTGTTCTATTTAGCTTGAAGCTTTATAGTTAGTAATGTTGAATCTCGGATTCGGATCCTTACCTTTCTATTCTTGACACCGATCCGACTACTTTCGGAGCTATCGTTGGCTTTTCTTATTTTTCGATCGGTGGTCTGTCTTTTTAGCTATTCCTTTTGTTTGTTATCTTTTTCGGGTGTGGTTTGTGAGCCTCCATGAGTCGACTAAATTAAGGTTATTAATTTTCTATTCTTGCTGTGCTATTAATTATAACCTTTTTTTTTTTTCTTTGATCAAATTTGGGTTTTGTTTCTGATCCTTAGATTACACCTTAAGTATCTGTGGGGCGAGAAAGCGTAAAATGAATTAACTCTGAAGAAGTTTTCCCAAATAAATTTATCTGGGTTTTGTGCTTTTTGTACGTATGTATGCTTGTATGATTGTTATGAATGCTTGAACGTGGTTTAGTTCTTTTTGGTTTTGATTTCTGCTGTAGTCATTTTCGAAGGAATTTGAGAATATTTGGTGCTTTAATTATATAAAGTTTCTGCATTTCATTCCAAGAACTTTTTTCTTTTCCTTTTTTGGCTATTATGACTTATTTGTTCCTCTTTATTCGAGACCAGAAAAGTCGAATCTTTCTTTTTCGTGAGTTCTAATTCGCCAAATGGAACATTCTTTGGTTAATGATTTGAGGATTTCGGATTTATTTGCCGCTTTAAAAATATTGGGGTTATGAGGTCTAGAATTTGTAATGATGTTGCACTTTCTTTTTCTCTGTCAGACTCGGAGATCTTCCGGTGCAGACCAGATTGATCTATTTTAGATGGTATGCAACAGCTGCTTGAGGATTGCGATCGCGCAAGTTTGTGTATTCTCAAAACCAATTGTTCAATTACGCAACGCCAGAAAGAGTTTGCATGTTGGTCTCAGCTTAGGTCATACTTGGGATCGTGGATTTTTGAGGGGCATAAGTATGATGGTTGATTCAAGTTCAGCTGCAAATCGTGGACCGATTGCTGATGTGTTCAAAGAGAAAAATGAAGATGGTGGATATGTTAGTGGAGGATGGAAAAGGTGATAATGAGTTAGAATTTTCAAACTGTCTCATCAAATTATATTAAACTTCAGTCACACTAGTAATCTGTCTCTCGGATTATCAGATTCAAATTGGCATTAAGATGTATCAAAGCCATTCTTAATGGGTTCTTATTCATTTTACAGTGAAGATGGAAAACTGAGCTGTGGATATGCAAGTTTCCGGGGAAAGAGAGTAACCATGGAGGACTTTTATGATATTAGAAATGCCAAGATTAATGGCCGAACAGTTTACATGTTTGGTATCTTTGACGGTTAGATTCTACATCTTATATTTCCAGAGGGAATATTATCAATTCTATTGCTCTTGTTTATTGTATGATTGAAGTTGTTGAAAGTTTCCATCCTATGAACAATACAAGAATGCCTACCGTTGCATGATATCTTCCATCTCAACTGTGTTCCTTTCAATTAGACTGAATAATGCCCACGGTAAATATGGTCATTTCATGTTTATAACTGAACAAGTGGAACGAGTTTGCATAAGTTGAAGGCACTTATCGATGTTAACTCTTACATGACAACAATCCTGACTAACTGGGCAATTGGCTCCATAGTACTTGAGTTATCGCCTCACTTTAGTTGACATAAACCTTACAAAAGATAGAGGGAAATCTGCTGCTTGTGGCATCATTCTGAAAATTGTGATACTCCGGATAATATTTGGTCTTATATCTCATAACTTTTTTCTTAAATTCCCATGATTGTATTTCATTTCTTATCTATAGTAATGTTAATTATCCCAACTTGCTAAACACATTTTTGGCATAGGAGGTGAGGTGTGAAGTAATGCTTTTTCTTTTTCTTCTTTTCCTGTGTCTATGGGAAAGTAATAGGTGGGGTGGACTATTTCGCTCCCCTTTTAACATTTTTAAGATGTTTCATAATCATCACAGGTCATGGTGGTTCACGCGCTGCTGAGTATTTGAAGGAGCACCTATTTGAGAATCTGTTAAAGCATCCAGAATTTACAGCAGACCCCAAATTGGCTATAAGTGCGTTCAATTATTTTTCTTACTTTCCATTGTTTTCCACTTATTTCCCATGATGAAATTGCAGCATAAGCTATTGATTTTTTAACTAATTAAGCTGTATTCTGTTTATGGGGAACTAATTTCCCTCTATCTATCAATGCAGGTGAAACATATAAAAAAACAGATGCTGATTTCTTAGACTCTGAAAAAGATACCTACCGTGATGATGGCTCTACTGCTTCAACGGCAGTGTTAGTTGGTAACCATCTATATGTTGCCAATGTTGGAGACTCACGAACTATAGTATCAAAGGCTGGAAGAGGTATTATTAGCAATTTAGAACAATTTCCTCTAGTGGACAGGAAATTTTCTAGCTCTTAAGAAAAATGCTTCTTTTTGCTTCCCCTTAGCATCACTGAGTTTAATGTTATAGTATGTAGGCAATGAGTTCTTGTTATTCTCATTTTGTTCCTAATTGGGCCAGTGGGAAGGTCAAATTGTTCTGTAGCACTGCACTCCTTAGGGGATCAGAAAGTGTTGTTAAGACACTGGGACTTTTTAAGAATTTCAGTGCGATGCTGAAACAGTAAGAATCAGTTGACATAGGTATATGTACATAATATCAACTGACCAAATAACCGTCAATTTTTTGGGGGTACAGTGCACTTAGTTTAAGGCTTCATCTAATTTATTTTACTAAATTTGTGGTATTTGCAATTATTAATTGTCATCTTGCAGTTCAACAGACTTGAGTTTTGTAAAGCTGACATGAAGCCTCATAATCTCATTTCCCTTCCTTCTTTTCCTGCACAGCTATTCCTCTCTCAGAGGATCATAAACCAAATAGAAGTGACGAGCGGAAGAGAATTGAAAGTGCTGGGGGTGTAGTAATGTGGGCAGGTAAATTGGTTTAAATTATGGCGAGATCTGTTGGCTGTGATTTCAAGCATTTTGCTAAAAATCAGCTGATCTATTGGCAATGGTTGATTCCTCCTTTTGATATGGCCATGATTTATTGTTTTATTCTGAATTATTTTGAAGAAGTTTGATTGGTTAGAAGAAGAAAGCTTTTGCAGTTTGTGAGCCATTCATCATCTAACTGTGTTAAGTTTTTGACAGGATGAATATGGAATGAGACCAGGGATTAGCTAACTGATGCTTGTTAAGGCTTTCTTACTGCTTGGTTATCTCATGCACATATAGACATGCCTGCTAATAATTTGGATAAGCATGATAATTAGGCAAAAATGGTATGGAACTCCCTACCCAGTTTCGAAACTGATGACCTTGAGAAGCCCATACTTAGCTGTGACCCTATGTATGCTGCTCCAATTGGAGTGTCAGAACTGCTTAATCCCATTAGATAGTGTTGAACCACCAGCTTGTAAAGATCGTTCTATGTTGAAGTTTCTGAATTCTATGTTCGAGAAGAAAAATTTTGGCCTTTGATAACATCTCCAATAACTGTATGCTGGAGTGGAAAGGCATTTAGGGTATTTCATTTGGTTTCTTCCATGACATGTGCTTGAGATTTTGATAAATTCGTAAATAGGTGCTGAAGTCAAAATGATAAATTCTTGTTCAACCATCTTATCAGGCACCTGGAGAGTAGGAGGTGTATTAGCTATGTCCCGTGCTTTTGGTAACCGGATGTTGAAGCAATTTGTTGTTGCTGAACCTGAGATTCAGGTAATTTTGATAGGTGTTGAAAATACTGTATTTATTGCACAGGCTACTGTTTTGTTATGAAAAACTATCCTTGTGTCTAAAGTGATAGTCTTTTCTTGTTATGGCAGGATCAAGTCGTAGATGAAGAATTCGAGTTGCTTGTTCTAGCAAGTGATGGATTATGGGATGTAGTACCCAATGAGGTATTGTTCTCTCTCTCTCTCTGATCTTCACATTAAGTTAAGCACTTCGCATCCGCCTATCACCGTGGCATACATACACTTGAATACACCAGTTTCACCATACAAAGATGAGACTTCTTGTCTTTATTTTGCTTGAGCATAACTTCCCCAAGTTTTCCTTCCCACCACCTAACACGTAACATGGCCAGGATGCTGTCTCGCTTGCCCAAACTGAAGAAGACCCCGAAGCAGCTGCTAGAAAATTAACAGAGGTAGCTTTCACCCGTGGTAGTGCTGATAACATAACATGCATTGTGGTGAAGTTCCACAAGAACAAGATGGATGCAACCAATTCCCCACGTAATTAGTTTCAGTATTTATGTCACACGTGTGGATTCGTATAAGAATTTAGCTGATCTAATGCCAGAATCCGTACATGCATGATCGAAGAATGTGCATATGTCGAGGAGCCAATTTGTTTATTCATCGTTTTCTTTCTTGATTTGCTATTGTATCAATAACGTGGACATACATACATACGCTTGTCCTTTTCTTTTCTTCTTCTTCTTCCAAAGTTGTCCATATTTCCTCTGCAAATAAATGGATTGTGGATTCTCTAACTCTTCTCATAATATGACATGAAATGTGAAGGTGAATTTCGCAAAGTCCTTACTGGAGTTGCCAGATATGCTTTCTTCTATCGTTTTAGCTTACTTATTATGCATTAGTTCTACTATTTGCCTAGGAGATACTGAACTAGCACTACAATGAAGGTGCATCTGTAAGAAGTTCAGTTCAGATAAAGGAAAAGAAAATGTTGAACAGCTTAGGTTTTTCAGACTAGAGTTTTGTCCTGAGTTCTTGCAGAGCATAATAACCAGAATAGGATGTTCTTACGCAGACTTCTATGTCTTTAAGAGTGCATAGACTTTCGGACAAGATGAACTAATAAATGCTCAGTACCATGATTCTCTTGACATGGTCGAGCTGCAACTGTTGCAGCTGCATTACCAGATAAACTTTCCGTCGGTCTGAATTCTGGGGTCGTCAAGAAGGAAATCTTCAACTGAAACATTTTAAGTGGCGAACAGGTTCACATTACGTTGGAAACAGGTGGTGATAAAGGTCAGAGGAAAAGCATGAGCACTTACCAATGTCATTTTCTGGTGGAGATGGAGCAATACTTGTGCCAGGGTTTGAGTGGTCAGCTTCTTTTCCATGGTCTGCTACAAATTTGGAAAATGGAAGACAATAACATTGTGTTTGATTCAATCGCATTCTATTTCGGTTAAACTTGATTTAGTACGAGTATGTCAAATATTTTGAACCTGATTAATTACGTTAAGCTCCTTTAGGACCATTTAATCTAACGAATCAAATTGAGTTTAACTAGATTCGAATAAACTCAATTCGAACTAAAGATTGGGATTTGATACTTGATTGAGAATCAAATTGATTTTAACTAGATTCGAACTGAAGATTAGGTCTTAATAAAAATTCAGGGCTCATTCCCTGTTGATTAAATCTTCATTTATATCAAATAGGTGAAACAAAGTAATGATCAGGAGTAGCATCTGACCTCCCAAGTCCACCAAGTCTGGATTTAGATCTGAAAAACTCAGGTCCCAAGGTATTGGGAGAGACATCCGATCCAAAGTCTCTTTGAAAGTATCAGTTCCATGGTCTGATGAAACCTGAAGTTCTTGTACATCTGAGGTATGTACTACGTTTGTGTTCTGTGGTGATGTATGCACAGTTGATGAATACTGGAAAGTTGGTGGGACTATCTCTGCCATGCATCTGTTCAATCCCAAACAGCAGCTCAGTAAACTCTCTCATGGATATAACACGAAAATGTCTGTCGTGCATCAGACTCCGACAGGATACATGTAATGTGAATGAGCCATTCTTACTGTTTCCCATGATTAACGTTGGTCGATGCAAACTCTGATGTTCCTAAACGAACACCGGACATGTAGAAGTTGAAGTTGGCTGGAAGATAAAATGGTTGTTGGATTACAGGCTGAGGCATGTTGGAGTATCCTGCTTGGTTGACATTAAAGTATCCCGTCGGCATTGTTCTAGCTGCATTATATATGATCTTACCATAGTATTACTATATAAAATTCATTACTGTATTCTATATGATGAATGTAGAATTACCATTATATGGATGATGATGGCTTGATGATGGAAAGAAAGATTGAGGTATGTTGGTATATCCTAATGGCGGATTGCTAACTGCAATTACACAATCAAATTATTTACTCGAAAGATAATAATTACGAAAAATTTCACCCGACTCAAACATTAATATTAAAAAAAGATTATAATTATGTTAATGTTAATGATTTATTAATGGGATTAAAAGTAAAATTCCATTACCATTAATGAGAGGTTGAGTTCTTGGTGCAATTAATGATGGAGTCACTTTGGTGTATCCTTTAGGCTTATTCCCAACTGCAACAACACGATCAAGTCACTTAGATTGAAACCCTTTTCTTTTTTCTTCAAAATGTAACTGTGATTGTAATATACTTTTTTTTTTTCCCTGAACTGAAAAAAAAAAGAAACTCCATTGAAACAACTTACAGAGTGGTGGTCGAAGCTGGTTCTTGAGGGAAGAAGATGAGATAATTGACTTGCAAGCTTCAGTGATGTCGTTCTGCATCTTCAGATATTCATTGTAGAGATTGATTTGTCTGACCACTTCAAGCCTCGCATAGTACTGAGTGAAGAACACTAAATTTTCTTTTACCAATCTCTCCCAAACTAAAACAAAATAAAAATAAAGGTACAAATTAGTCAAAATTTAACATTTAATCTCAAATCAAAAATATTCTTAATTAATTATCAAAATTTTCTTACATTTTCACACTTTATTTTACTTATTATCTTTAAATAAGAAATATTTCATATTTTATATCAAAATATGTGATTTTTTTGTGCGTGTGTATGATAAATATCCTAAAATTATCTTAAAAAAAGGGTCACCATCACTTGCAAGGATCTAATGATCGAAGTGATTTTCAGGATCTGTTTGTCTTCAACCAGTGGAATTAAGCAAAACGGGAGAAAAAAAGAAACAATGCGAGAATTAGAGGATTTACTTGTGATAGTACATCCAGGTTCAATTTTGGCTCTTTCACTCAGAGTTTCAACAACTTCATCTTTAGTCATATACAATTGGATACAAATTTCGATCAGATTCTGTACCTACAAGACCATATCATTAGATTAAATTAGATTCAGTAAATTTTAATTTAGAACCAAAAACCAACAAGAGAAGTCGATGATGTTTCTTACAGTTTGAACAAGTTCAGGAGTGATTTTTCTTCCCACGTTCATGCTTGTTGACGGCTTCATGACTTTTAACAAGAACCTTTTCTCAGTTTCCAAACACTTCCAAGAAAAAAAGAAACCTTGAAACTGAACTGAACTGAGATGTTTTTTGAGTTTCTAACGTAGTTTTTAAGGTAATAACAACACTCATTCACTCGCTCACTCGCTCACTCAAAGTTTCTTAGAGAATCACGAGGAAATACAAACACGTAAGACCTCAATACCTCCTTTTTGCATGGTTTTGTTGTTTTCTGCATTACTCTCTGACCAACCAAAGACCTGACACAACAAAATCTGAATCCTTAAAAGTAAAGAGGAAGCTAGAAAATATCACAAGTGTCTGACTCAGAGAAACGCCAAACCCGAATCTCGAAAACACCAAGTTGAAGTGACTCACTCTAGTAGTTGCAGTACTTACATTACTGAATTTTCCTTACCAAAAAGATTGACAGAAATTAAAAAAAGAAGCCAAGAACATTCTGTGTGAATTCAGTACTAAAATGCTTTTGTATAGTCGAAATACTTGAAAAGTGTTTCAGAAATGGATATCTTGTGCTTGGAAGATAATAAGATTCACATAAGTAAAGGTTAAGCCTTGTTTTTCTTAGTTCTTGGTGCGTGATTCCAAGTTATTTTAAGTTCATATACATAACCCTTTTTAAATATTAAAATTTTGTGTATATAATCGAAATATTTGAGAAGAGTAAAAAAAGGAAATGAAAATCTTGTTTTGGAAGGGTAATTATAGCTCAAGTGTCTGTTTCAGCAACTATTCTGTCACTTATGTCTGAATAACGACGCAGAAAATATGGATCTGAACCATAAAAAAAAAAAAAAAAAAAAAGAAGCTTTTACGAGGTTTTGGGTGTTCAAGTTGTAACAAAACCGAACAGAACAGGAGTTACAAGGAGCATTCATGTATGAAACATGCATGCAATCACCTAAAGCCACGACTTTCTTCTTCCTCCTTTCTCAACGGCTCTCAAAAAAGTCTATCTTCATATACTAATTAAATGATTAACATGTTATTATATACTCATTTAAAGGATAACGATGGTAACCATTTGAGTTCTTTTGATAAATTATTTGAAGAACATTGCCAAAACAAAACAGGAACATGTTCTGAAATTTATTCCTTCACATGTACCAAACTAACTTGTCTTCCATGTTAGAGAAACAGAAGGTACTCACTATCTATGTATGTATGTATAATGAGATTTTGAGTTTGAATTCTCATTTTTGCTCGTGAATGTTGAATATTATTTAAGGAAGAAGATTAGGTATTAATTAAGGTATCAAGGTTGGTCAAATATTAAAAAAAAAGGGGGAAATTTGTTTTAATCTCACATTTTCAAATGAACATTTTTTTTTAACTAAATCAATTCATTTTTATCATAATTATGAAGTAAATCGTCATAAATATTCCAACCCATTTGTCAAATTGCAAACCCAAGTGTAGAGTAAAAAATTAACCCTAGTTGAGTCACTCAATACAAGAGTAAGTTGAAAACACTTCTGTATATGTATATATTAAGCTGTATTTGCCTGGTTCAATTATTACATTGCAATTATTATTATTATTAAATTGGGTATTTGAGAATTCTTCTGAGAGTCTCATGGGTTTGGACAAATTAGTCACTGTTGCATGCTGATTCACACTGGTCTCTTAGATTCAAATTTCTTCATCTGAGAAAGACTTTCTTTTACCGGGTAATTTGCTCTCCTTTTCATTTTCTCTCCCTCAAAGTCACCGTGGAAATAACATTCCTTTTTTGTTTTCTTTCCCTTTTTCTTTCACCTCTGACTGGTCATTTAATTGCTATTTTTCAAGATTGTAGCATGTGGGGTTTCATTGTGTTAACTCAAATTGCGATAAAGTTCAAATCTTTAGGTGTTTTTCAAGCTTGTTCTTTGCCCTGTAGATCCAATGAGTACTTGTTTTCACTTTCTGTGTTTGGCTGAATATTGGCCGTTACAACTAGGGTTTGCCCAAAGACTCGATCTTGGCAGGTTCAATGTGGGTTAGATATGGTCCTCAGACGATTTTCGCAGGAAATGCTGATTGCAAAAGGAACATGATTTTCTATCTCGTGGGCTGTTACATGGTTGCCCTGTTTGTTTCTGAATTGAATCCATTTAGTTGTTTTTATGTGAAGCCTTGGGGTTTCATTTGGATTCTTGACATGTATGACACTATTCTAAGCTAAAAATTTAACATTTTGAGTAATTTGAGTATTTGACAGGAGTTCAATGAATATCTCTAGATTAGAAGGGAAATTTTGGATGTTTAGATTATTTCTTCCTGATGAATGCAGGACTTGACATTGAGTAGGTTTGTCCACTTAATAGTGTTATATAGTTGTTGGTTGTTATTAGCTCTCTTTTTTTTTCAGTGATTAAATGGTTATGAAGTATTAGAATACCCAAGTAGTTTTATCTTTCGGCTTGTTGGAACCACACCTATTTCAAAGTTTCACAGTTCTATCATTTTACAGTATCTTCATGTTTTGATGACCATGGATGAGTTTGGGATCACTTATCAGGTTTGGTATCACTTATCGGGTGTTGTGTTAGTGTGGTGAAAGAAAACACTAACAGTGAGCTATACAACTGCAAACAGTAGTAACACAATGTCTAGTAGAGTTTCATTTTTTGCCCTCATTGAAAGTTTTCTTTTGAATATTACTTTTGGTACTTGTTTGATGTTTGGATTCACATATGTAGAAGAAATAGTATAATTAAGATATTGCTAATCTAATACATTCTGTTTGATTATAATTAGGATATTGCTAATCTAATACATTCTGTTTTCTTTTGTTGTTGGAAGTGTTCTTAATAGACACTTGCATATTAAATCACTAACTAACTAGAATTCCTCAAAATGCATTTGATTATGAGATATATGCGATAACATTCATTGTATAAAACCCAATAACAAGGGATACATTGATTGGGATGTGCACAGAATCTTTCAAAAACTTGATGTTAGTGTGACATTTTGTATGTAATTTACGTAGTTAGCAAGGTGTTGGTGTCCATCTCTATGGACGTGGGTACACAATTATGCGAGGGAGATACAAGACTTAACATATCTGAAATGTGACATTTGTCTCTTAGTGATACCGATATTTTGTAGGAACACAGAGTAATATTCATACCTGGACGCTAGTGTTGAGTCAATGAACCTGGAAAGTGAAATCTTCACCTTCTTTTTCTTTGGAGGGTATTATATATGATTGTCATCAAAACTATAAGTAGCCCCCTTTTTTAATAAAGAATATCTGCATGCAGTATAACACGTAACGAGTCCATGCACGTCTACACACGTAGGGTTAACTGTTTAATGGGAGGTGGAAAGAGGAAATGCTTGTGCGGATATTTGGGATAAAGATAATCATTTACTGCATATGTCAAGTACAATCAAGTGTCGGTCCAGTGTTTGATATGCTTATAATGACAGTAATGATTACATATATTGTATGTCTGATAGCAAAATTCCTGAATCTAGAAACCCAGAAATCGGCATGTACGTGTCAAGCGCTAGGAGAGCTGTTTTCTCCAGCTTTTTTGTGCTTGCATCAGTTCCAACATAAAAGCTCTTCTTTTGTCTTTTCCCCATAGGAACATGTTGGAAGTGTTAAATTAGTTGGTCCGGCTAAATCCACGTGGACCACATTAATTAACACTTTACATGATTGCGTAAAGCTTATAGTTACTTTTTATTTAGGTGATTGAATATTCCTTATATAACAACCATTTGTGTTTATGACATTTCCCGAAATGATAATTGCCAGTTAGAGTTCATCTTTGAGAAGGTGGTGTTTGCCTTCCACTTCCCTGGAAAGCCACCACTAATCTTGCCTACTCACTCTCTTTCTTCACAGACACTTGGAAAGTACACGAAATTCAATGTGCATATACTCTAGTGTATGATACAACATGATAACATTTGGATACTTCTGTTATATTGTAGCTTGCTGCTCGTGCTAGATCTTTTTCTCATATTCTTTAACATGTTGATACTGCAAATTTTGTTAAGCTATTTAATGTTACTTCATTAACTATAATCTGAAAAACACGGTTATTTCAAACCGTAGGCTGGCTAATGCATGTCAATCGGAAAGTAAGAAAGAACTCTGTTCTATGGAATAAAAGGAAATAAAAAGAAGAAGAGACAGCAGAATTCTCATCCTCATAATCAGATCAAAATGATCTCAAGAAGTTGGTGCAAGGAATTAAACTTGTTCTGCATTACTATTACTTGTTAACTAGATTTACGTAAAAATTGGGGTATCTCGACACTTAATCATTCTTTAGAAGTGGATCAGATCACGAGTGTATGGACTGTTGGTTTTTGCTGTACCATTTATGCATATTTCTTTCCGAGTTGCAAGATTACAGTGACTGAATAAGGATTTATGTGATCATGATTTTTACACATGACCATTTTGCTCTTGGCAATAATGTTTGTTTTATTGGAGCAGCTTTCAAACAACCATGAAGCAATCTCTTTTCCTTGGATTATGAAAGAATTTCCGGTTGTCAAACCTGTCTCGTGTCTTCAGTTCCTCTAATATTCATATAGCTAGAAGAGGAAGAGTTATATTTTGCCAACCGTAAGGGGACTATGGAGTGCAATAAGGATGAAGCAATTAGGGCTAAGGAGATTGCTGAGAAAAAATTCATGGAAAAGGATTATACTTTGGCTAAGAAATTTGCTTTGAAGGCTCAAACCTTGTATCCTGAGTTGGATGGTCTCACAAAAATTTTAACAACCTATGATGTGCACCTTTCAGCACAGAATAGGCTAAGCAATGGTGAAATAGATTGGTATAGAGTGCTTGTGGTAAATCCTTGGGCTGATGTGGAGACAATCAGGAAACAATACCGAAAGCTTGCTCTTATTCTTCACCCCGATAAAAACAATTCTCCGGGTGCAGAGAATGCATTCAATCTTATTTCAGAAGCCTGGAGTTTGTTATCTGACAAGGCCAGAAGATTGGAGTACAACAAACATTTGAATGTGGTATTATCTCAGCATGGAACTTCAACCCAGAGTAAGGTGTCATCAGCACCACCTGGGGCAAATGGCTTTCACCACTACAACAGTTCTGTAAATTCGAGTGCAAGAACTCAGAAAAGAAGTAGTCCAACAGTACCTGCAACAGCGTTTCCTCCTCTCAAGAAAAAAGTCAATACTTTTTGGACCATCTGCAATGGCTGTAAGACGCAGTATGAATATCTGAGGATTTATCTCAATCAAAGCCTACTTTGCCCCAATTGTCGTGAGGCTTTCTTTGCCGAGGAGAGAGCTCCGCCTCCAAGTGTTGTGAACTCGTCTGGTCATTCTTCCTACCAAAAGAATGAAAACTCAAGGTATCATACTGCCAACAATGGTGGGGTGACTCAAATGTCAGCATCTGATAAGTGTGGAGTTAGTAATTCAATCCGTGGCTCAGATCTGCAGGGGAATCATTATTCCAAAACAGCAAATGCTGGAAGTGCCTTTCAATCAGCATCAACTGGTGCTCAAGCTTCAAGCATGGTGGGGCAGGCCCATCTTCAAGTGAAGAGAGACCATGAAAGAGCAGAAGAAGCCTCTGAATGGGACCGGAGTTATGCTGCTAAGAAATCTGGTAATTCTTCTGTTATTGTTGATCATCTATATAAGAAGAGAAGGTCCGATGGCATTCATATAAATGGCTATGGAAGTGCAGGCTTCGGAAATGTTTCTGAACCAAGAAGGGGATATGTTGAATCACAGAGGTTGTATGGTTTTTCTGGCACTAACAATAAGCCCGACACAGAAAGAGACTTATCTGCTGTTGCAGTTAGGAAAATGTTGATAGCAAAGGCGCAATCAGATATACGTAAAAAACTTGAGGAATGGAGCTCTAGTAAAGTGAAACTAAATGGAAATGAAAAACAAAATTTTGCTACTAACAATAGCAAGAAGTATGATGACTCTGCCGGTTTGGATAAAAGAAGCAAGGGCAGTAAACCTCTCCCCGGTTCACTGTCTAATGATTCTAATAACAAGGAGCATGCACCTTTGTCAATCAATGTACCCGATCCAGACTTTCACAATTTTGATTTGGACCGAACTGAAAGTGCATTCGGAGGGAATCAGGTCTGGGCGGCTTATGATGACACTGATGGCATGCCCCGTTACTATGCTCGAATTCATGAGGTTATCTCTATGAGCCCGTTTAAGATGAAGATAAGTTGGCTGAACTCGAGAAATACCAGCGAATTTGGTCCTTTAAACTGGATAGACTCTGGTTTTCAGAAAACTTGTGGGAATTTCAGGACTGGCAAACATGAGATCAGCAAAACCTTGAATTCTTTCTCACACAAGGTTAAATGGACAAAATGCCAGCGCGGTATCATTCGCATTCTTCCAAGTAAGGGAGATATTTGGGCCCTTTACAAAAATTGGTCTCCAGACTGGAATGAGGAAACCCCTGAGGAAGTGGTGCACCAGTATGAAATGGTTGAAGTGGTCAGTGACTACGATGAAGAACAAGGCATATCTGTGATGGCTCTTATCAAGGTTGCCGGTTTCAAGACAGTTTTTCGTAACAATACGGATTCTAGCTCACTCCGTAGGATACCAAAAGAAGAGATGTTCCGGTTCTCTCATCAGGTCCCTGATCATTTGCTTACAGGTGAAGAAGCTCAAAATGCTCCAAGGGGTTGCTGGGACTTAGATCCAGCAGCTACCCCACTGGAACTTCTTCAGGTAGAAGCCAACAAAGCGCAACCGGAGCCTGCTACAAAAACTGACAAACAGACGAAACATGATTTTCCAACGGGTAAGATGGATCAAACTGATGGAAATGTTGCAGAAGCTGAAACTGCAGAAGGTCATGAACAAGACAAGAACAAAAAATAAGCGGGTGGTACGATACAGAGGTAGATTCAAATGTTGTAGATGATGCAGAACAAAGTCCGAGTTAGCTAGTTCGAAACATCAGAGAAAGAGACAACCAATATAGGTAAGTTTTTTTTTGGGGGGTTATTTTGTAAAGCTGGGACTTGAAGGAACATGGTGGTTTGCTGCATAAGTGGATCATCAAAATACCCCAGAGCTTTTTGGGTTTTTTTGTTGTATAATTTGACAGTTCAAAAAGTAAACGAACCATAAAACAATCACAGTATCTCTCATGGAGGACCATAATTCCTTTCCATGTACCATTATTTGTTTCACAGGGCCATGCACAACCTGTTAAAATCTTTAGCAGTTTCTTCATCCTATCAGGTCACTACTCACTGGAGGAGCTACTCAATTTGGACTCTTCTCACCAAATGGACTCTTGTTTGGATTGCGAACAACATAATTAAGGTTGACGATAAGTCGCCTTTAAGGCCTGAGCCCGAGTCAGAAAAAGATTCAACTTGGAGTCCGATTAAGTCCGAAGACATGAGCCTGAATGCATTCAAAGCATAATTTGATTCGTTAACTCTGGATTGGTCGGTCTAAAAAGGAATTTATCAAGTTTTAGTCGGAACTTTACCAAATCGGGGGTAAAATTAACTTCGTCGTCAAGTATGTGACAGTAACATAAACAAAAAGTAAACCAAAGACTATAATAAGTTTCTTCAACGACCGATGACTGAAAGTGTTGTTCAAAGTTCAAACCTCGATTCCTGGAAATGTTACTAAAGAGAAGATTGTTAGGAAAGACAGTTAGAAAAAGGTCATGGGAAGGTAATCAGAAACTTCAATACATAAAATATAATTTATTATTATTATTATTATTATTATTATATAAAAATTGGTAGTTTTGATGCGAACTACCGCGTGTCTTCGTTGAAGACATTAACAAGGAAGACTTGTCGGAGCTGAGAACAAGAATCTGAAGAGCAATCTTTTACATTTTCAACACGACATACGACAACGTTAGAAAAAAGAAAGTGACCGGTCGGAAGCTTCGTGACGACAGGAAGCAAATTCATGCGAAGACTACGTCTACACATTACTTTTCTATATATATATATATATATTGACGTAGACTCGAATTAAATTATCTAATAAAAGCTAATTTATTTTGCAAAATTAAAATAAACTTCAACTTTTCTCTAAAAGACTTAAATTTGAAAGCGACAAGCTCGTCGGCTTACCTCACATGCATGCAGGAAGAAAAGGGCTTCCCTTTTCAAACTAGCCTTGTGTTTCCTAAAGACGAGTATTGTTAATCCACCTCACCTACTTCCTATTAATTATTTATTAGTCTTTCTCTAAACAATGGTCAAATTCAGAATCTACTCTTTAATTATCTTCTTAATAAGTAAGCAATCTCTTTAAATAATATAATAATATATCACAAACTTAAATGCACATGTATCAATTAAAATCTACAATATATAACAACATATATTCTTGGCCTATATTACCATAATTATATTCCGAAATAACCTCTCTATTATGTAAGCGTAAAATTACGTACTATCGGACTTTTGTAAACCCCGCAACTCGTCAAGATTATGTGATTGGTTTTGTAGATTCTAGAATAAAAATGAACATAGAAAAGTACGAAAGTTCGTTGAAATTCTTGATCTTAAAGTTGTCAGCAATATAGTAAAATCCTTACTACTTACATGCATTGATGTAATATTAAAGAATTAATATTATATAATTTATTCTTCCTTCCCTTAATATGTGTATATATATACACACACTAACCCTTGTGCTCTCCGTGCAGTCCATTCTCTATTTTCTCTGATATTTCAGTTTGGGAGGTGTTATTCAACGTTAATCGATCGAAGACTCTCTCGACAAGAAGGAACGAACTGGAACTGGTAAATTTTTACTTCTTCTGATTCGATTCGGACATTGCATGTTCTATCTCTGTCTCTCTTTGTTTCTCTTAGTTTCTTTTAAATTTTTTGAGTATGATCAATGGGTGAACTGACGAACCAATTAAGACGAGAAACATCTGCTTTAGTTTGATTAGTTCGGCCTTTAATTAATGTTGTGTCTGCCTCCGACGATGTTTGGTCGATGTTGTCTTAGGAAGTTCTCAGTCCACGACGTTCTTACCAAACCAAACCGTTGCGAATAGAAACCAAAAAACAGTTGGGTCGGTTTTTCTTGAAAGATCCATCCATCGTCCCTCCTGCACCTTCACGTGAAACAACGCCTGACGTTTGTGACTTTGTGGTCTATAAAATCCTCTGTTCAAACCTATGTAAGCTTTTTAATAAATAATAATAATAATTTATTATTTAGTATCGATGAACCGCCGACCAACTAGAGAAAAGCGCAGGAGATAATGGTGACTGGATCTGACACGTGTCTTACATTGGTCCACACGAGCTGACTGGGGCTTGGAATGGACACATCCGGGCCATTCAACAAAACTACCGAGTAAGCTCGACGAAAGCTCGCCGTTTCCCAACACGTTTCGTGGTGTTATGCCGCGTGTAGGGTGAGGATTCATAGGAACTACCGACCTTTGTCTTCTTTTAGTAACAGGAGACACGGTGAGGCAGTTATTGGAATCTGAGAGTGGGGTCCTCATTAGGTCCGAGAACAGGACTTTCACCTAATTAACTGCCAATTAGGTACTTTTAGATGCTTTAGTAACAATGAGGTTGTCAGTAATATGCATTTTTTGTTTAATTGTAAAAGAAAATTTCAAAAATATTTATTTAAGTTGAGTCTATATGACTAATTTAATCTAGTGATAATAGCAAAAATGCAATAATTTTTAATATTATAAGATATTTTTAAATAATTCAAAATGACAAAAAAATATTTTTTAAATAAGTGAAATTTTGAGATTTTTCAGTATTATATAATTTGTTTTAAGTTTTAATTACTTTTACCCCCTGTTCCTAGCTATTATTCTATTTTTACAGGGTTTACAAGTTGATCTCTATAGTTTTTTTCTTTATATTTTAATTAATAATATTTATTTGAATGTTTTTTAGACTCAATTAAATTTAATTTTTATTAGTTTGAATAAGCTTGAGAGTTGAGTTGAATTATTATATTAATAATATTTGATTAGTTAACGGTTTATATTTATATTGTGCATATTTTGTTATTATTTTGAATAATATTTATTTTAAATACAAGACATAGAATAAGATGATTTTGTTAGTTAGGAGGCAAAAGGTTTTTATTTATTTGTTCGTTTTTCGTCTTCCCTGCCCTCTAACTTAACTTCGAAGAAAGGGTAGTTATTCTAGTTAATTCTGGTCTGAAACCAATGAAAAAGCTAACACCTGTTCCATGTGAAACCGAGACTACAAGCCACCGCCCATTTATACCTATTTAAATTGTCTATTTCTTGTAAGTGGAGTATCAAGACTTAACGATTAGTTGGTTAAGTCAGTTTACAGGTGAGGATCCAACCAACTGATTAGCCTAAAGGACCAGTTACTAGGTAGCCCCAAGAAGTGTGACAGGTTTGTTTTTTAGAAAAATATTCTTATGTCATTTTCATTACAATTTCGTTGTAGTTTCAAGTGGTAATTACTTCCCGTTCATTTAAAGACTTTTGGTACTTCGTCCTACGTGTGTAACTGTGTCCTGTTCTGGCAACCCTGTCCATACGCGTCAAACTTGGAAGGAGACGTTCACAAAGCTTTTGGATTGACCATTTTCCTGTTGACACGTAAAATTTGGTCTTTTACTGTGTATGCTTTTCTTTCCTCTGTTTCGATTTGAAGATGTCTACAAACAGATGTCTACACTTTTTGGTTCTGTTTGTTCTGATCTAACAAAAGTATGTTGGTCATATTATTAGAGCTTATGGTACAGACACTCGTCACCTTCTTCGTGCTATGTCTTGTACCCTCCCCCCTTTAGTTGCTGGTGTGACTTTGGTACTCGGTACCTTTGGTTCACAGTGGTCGTCGTAGTTTTCTAGGGAAGTTGTTTGGCTTGTTGTGTCGGCTGACAATAATTCGGATTCGTTGTTATAAGAAGCTTTTTCTTGATTAATCAGTTTCCGATTGCATAGAAATCACAGTTTTCCAAAACTGTTGTTTTGTTTTTTCCTAATCTTATAAGTATTAAACATTCGTTATCTTAGGTTGTCTGATAAGTACATGTTATGAAAGCTAGACGTGCACCTCTAAGTTAACTACAGACGTTACGTATTGCTTTTCAGTTAGGAAAAGACATGTTGAAAATATTTCTTATAGTGTTTAGAAATATAGATTAATCATGCCTAATATGGATATTATATGTGAATTAATTAATTACCGGTAATATAATAATTCAATTTAATTTTTAAATTCGAATTGAGTTAATTAAAATTTACTTAAATTAATAATTTATAAATAACATTTGATTTATTCACATTCATATTGTATATATTTTATTATTATTATTATTTAATTGAAATATAAAAAAGATGTTTTATGAAAAAATAGAAAATTAGAAAAAAAATTATTTCTGAATTAGTTTGAAGATGGTTCCATGTTGAATTAATGAAATATTATTTTATCAAAGATGAGCTTTGGGACGAGGTTAGGTGGTAGTTAAAGTGGTTTCCTTTATTACCGACAAACACCTTGTGCTTCTCGTCGAGTTTTGTTTGAATATCTGAATGAACAGCCAATATATCAGATGAATCAGATCGCTTTTTACATTGGACAGACATGAACAGTCGTCCCGTTTCACTTATTCTTTGAATTCCACGGAATTATATCCTCCGTTTAATATTATAATATTTTATTTTATTTCATAAATTTTAGCCATTTATTTATACAAAATTTACTGAGACTTACGTAAATTAACAGGTGAGATTCATACAAAGATTCGAACTCGAATCGAAACCATCACTTAGAAAACATACCGAGAAGGCATTGTTACGCTGCACCAACAACATCTGTTATTAGTTTACTTTTTGCCATGTAAGGACTGATCAACATCAGTGGGATCAAATCTACTTCTCTTAATTCGTCCCATCCAATGTTTGGCAGTAGGAAATATAAAATTGTTAATGTTCTCGAGGAATAAACATATTTAAAGTCACCTCGAACCAAAATCTGACGAGGCAGGACAACGACATGATCCTGACATAAAATAGTTCTGATAGGTCTCTCGTACTGGGCAACTCTGGATTTTCACAAGTGTTTTCAGGGAGTTTTTATCTATTACAAATCCACGCGTTTTTGTAAGACTAAAGAAAAAAACCTAAAATATTTAGAGACTGAGAGTATATAAGGAATACTATGCTGTTTTTGGAAATTACCGAAAATAAGATTCTTATAGAAAACTTAACATAATAAGATTTAGATAAAAGACATCACATATATACATATTTATTATTATTATTATTACTATCTTTTTATTTATTTTTATATTTACTTCATTTTTAAACATTATTATTTTAATATGTATATGTATTTTTTATGTAGGTTAATCAAAAATAACTTTTTTATTAATAAAAATAAAGTTACGTATTATTGAACTTTTTTATACTTTCCGTGTTAACGAAACTTTCAACTTTCAATAATTATTATTGTTGTTGTTAATAAAGAAAGCAAATTTTAAAACTACACTCCAAAATCGTATATATATATGTCATTCTCCTTAACTTCTGCTACATGGTTGCTTACTAGGTTTGTGCCCTAGACTGTTACAGGTGCTCAGTGAATTACTAGAAACTGGTCTTTTATAAGTTCATGACAGTTTTTCCATGTTCTTGGGTTGAATTCCGAGTGTTTGATCTGATCTTTTAGGTGCATAAGAAAAGCAGCTGATCCTTTCCAAGATCTAGCTCACGTGACATTCATCAGGTAAAGCAAATGAACTTACATATGATTAAGATTATGATTCTGAGTTTGTTGTTTCAAGATTACTTGGTTACAACCTTAATCTGGTTTGTTTGTCAGGTATGTTGAAGAAGAACTTGACCGGGTTTCAGAAATCATCTTCCAATAAGCTTGGAAGTTCTGTATTATCTGCCTCCAAGGGATCCATTCCTATAGATGAAAACTACAATTCGTGGCTGGTAAGTTTTACGTAAGATTAATGTTCTCATACGTAACAATTACTAGAAATTTGTGTTTTTTCGTATTAGAAATAATAAATTTAATTATTAAAAATAATGATAATCCTACTAAAATTATAGAGAATATAAATGATTTTTCGCATTAACCCTTTTAAATTTTAAATTTTAAATGTGTTTAATTATACATTATGACATTATTATAATTATTTAGTTAATAGTGTTATAGTTTTATATGTCTGAGTGGTGTAATTCTAAATACCTATAAATACTTTTTTTATAATAGTTAGTTTTTTTTTTTGAAAATTATATGTATTAATCACTAGAAATTTATGTTTATTTCTAATAGGAAATAATAAATTAAACTTTAAAAATAAAGATAAGTATATATTATAATTGAGTTGAGTATATAAATAGTGACGAATTATAATCGTTTAAATATATGTATTGAGTAGAATAATAATATTGAAATATAAGAGTTTTAAGTATAATTATTTAATTATCAGTATATATATATATATATATAGTTTTGTAGTATTATATATAAAGTGGTGTCATGTGGAACTACTTAGATGCTTATTATTTAGTAGTCATTAATAATAAGCTTGATCTCTAAATAATAAGAATAACCACTAAACCACTTAGATATGGAATCTGAAAATACTCTTGTAAAGTTAGTTTCTCAGTGTTCTTGCACGCAGAAGATTCACTGTTCGTCAATATTTTTTCTATTTCACAGTTTGAATCAGCTAAAACCCTTTTGAAATCTCAGGTGGAACATCCTTCCGCGTTAAGCTTCTTTGATCAGATGATGAAAGAAGACAGAGGGAAGAAGATCGTTGTGTTTTTAGATTACGACGGTACTCTCTCACCAATTGTAGATGATCCTGATCGTGCCTTCATGTCTGATGAGGTAAAAATAAAATAAAAACTCATAGTTATTTACAGTAGAATCGGATCAATCATGGGCAAATTGTAAGATTATTACATATTCCTTCATTTCCATGCAGATGCGTGCGGCAGTACGTGAAGTCGCCAAGTACTTTCCAACAGCTATTATCAGTGGTCGGAGCAGGGACAAGGTAATGTCAGAATTTTGTGTTAGTAATCATGTTTTTCTTCAAAAAAATAAAAAAAGACTTGTGGTTTCTAGTACTAACATCCCCTCTGTCGCGGGCAGGTTAAAGAGTTCGTACAGTTAAGTAATGTATGTTATGCTGGAAGCCATGGAATGGACATTAAGGCACCTCTCAGGCCTGTCAGGTCCTGTGATGGCAAGTCCCATACAATAGCTCACGACAAGAAGGTACACGTTGTGTCTTATTTCCTTGGTTTCAGGAAGGGAAACATTGCTTGTCTGGTAGGTATTTTCTATTAATAAAACTATTGACGACAAGCTTTGTTCCCATCTTGTAGGGGACTGAAGTTGTGTTTCAACCTGCTAAGAACTTTTTGCCTGCAATTCAAAAGGTGAATCCAACTTTATGCAGACTATTTATTATTATTATTATTCATCAGAACAGTAAGTAACCTTCATCTCTTTAGATCATAACTGAACTAGAAGAGAAAACCATGAAGATAAAAGGTGTACGGATTGAAGACAATAGATTTTGCATATCTGTACACTTTCGACATGTACAAGAAGAGGTAAACTCAAAAGTTATACTCAAAACTTGTTGTCTCTTAGTTTTGAAAAAAACATAATATTTGGTTACTTTCAGGACCAGGAAATGCTGGAAGAGAAGGTTAAGTCCATACTGGAACATTATCCAGAGTTCCACTTACGTTGGGGTAAAAAGGTTAGGATCCAAAACCAAAATCTTTCATCCTTGGACGTGTATGATAAAATTCAAGATTGTGTCTTAACGAAAATGCTTGTCTGAAAACTTTTTTTTTTGAATATAGGTTATTGAAATTCGACCAACAATAGAGTGGGACAAAGGGCATGCGTTGGAATACTTGCTCGACACTCTGGGATTAAGCACCCCCAACAATGTGATTCCGGTGTATATTGGAGATGATCGGACCGACGAAGATGCTTTTAAGGTACAGCAACACAGAAGAAGTTAAAACTACCGACAAAATGGAATACAGTTCTTGTAATAAGTTCTATTTTCTGTGTCGTCACTGGCTAATCATCATCAACACAACATTTTCTAATACGTCTTAGAACAAATTAATACTGACGTGTGAACTTGGGAACACGAACATGTTTCTGTGGCAGAATCGAGAGTTTTGTATGTTCTTACCATATGCAAGTGTTTATTTTTTTGTTCTCGTCTCAGGTAATTCAAAGGAGAGATCAAGGGTATGCAATAGTGGTATCTAACGTTCCAAAAGACACCAAAGCTTCCTACTCTCTCTACGACCCATCAGAGGTCTTGGCGTTCCTGTTACTCCTGGCAAGATGGAGAAAGTCATCGAGTTCAAGTAGACCACAGGCTCAGATCTGGGGCGTAGGTGACTAGCAACCATGGATGGTTTTGGATAAGCCATGGTTGACCTGAATAAAGAGAGGCTTATTCACAGACAAACCCAGAGAGGATACGAGTTTTTAAGTTACTCTGGTTGTTTTAAAGTTTCCTGTAATTTATAATTTATAATATATATTTATCTTATGTCTGCCTTGAAGCTTGTAATTTTGGTTTCCAAGCTTGAAACAAGTGGCCTGTAATTAGTGACTACTGCCTTTGTAATCTTCTGTTAGTTACAATTGCAGGCACTTTAGTGCTGAAAATTTAAGAGTTGAACCCCAACCTCACTGGTTTCGTTCAAGTAAATGATGCATTTGGATACTTGTTTGCAGGATTGATAACTATTCTCAAGTTGGAAATTTCTTTTATTTTATACGCACATATATACAAAGAACCAAAAGTGGAATTAAAAGGCCAATAATGCATTCAATCTTCAACCTATTGTGAAGCTTTTAAGAGGGTGTCAATCACTTTCTGTGAAAAGACGAGACAGTTCGAAAAATCTAAGCATATTCAACGATGCTTGAACCGATTTAAGGTTACTTGACAAAGTTGCTACTGTTCTGAGAAGATTTCCTGGTCACACAAACCAAAGGAAGATTATAAAAATTTTGGCCTCTTCAGGTAAGATTCTTTACGGGTTCCTTAGCATTGAGGACCTGCAATTTAACCACTGGAAGAGATTAGCTCGAAACCCTTTTCAGTATAAAAACCAGCTGAAGCATTGCCAGGGGACAACCAACGAAATTCTGGTGATTAACTGCAATAAACAGTTCAAGATTCAGTAGTCCAAAAACTACCTAATGAGAGCTTGCATGAACTGAGAAGAATCTTGCAACCTCTCTTTGGATGATGTTTGAACTACTGAGCCGTGACCTGTTTATCGCAGTTTATACCCTTCCTTCATCTCCAAAACATCAAAAAAACGATCCATACTCTTACGGTAATGTTATCGTCTTCATCAACTCCACCAATGTATGCATATATATAGCCCCTGTAAGTTTACGTATCAGTACACAACATTGGTCCTTCACCTTATCTAGTTAGTTGAAAAAGTGTTGGTGTCAGTTTTGACTTTCAGGGAAAGAAGTTGGTATCACACATTCAGTGCAGATAGGAAACAGTAACAGGTTGGTATCACACGTTCAGTGCAGATAGGAAACAGTAACAGGCACATCATGCATTTAGTGCAGACAGGGAAGAAAGCAACAGGTGTATCATACATTTAGTGCAGATAGTTAAGAAAGGAAAAGCTTATATATTCTTGTGTGTATCAGTATTCTGAGATCTTGGATTTTGAAGGTTTGATGAAAGAACGAGTCTTTCTCAGTTATCAACATGGTCATAACAGAAATGGCATACTGAGTGTTTCACTAGTGTTTAAAGGATTCAAAATTCCAATAACACGACTTTTCTCATTCCATTGTCTGTGTTCCTCTCCCTCCTATTCTGTTCAAGCAAGTGCTATGACCTGTCTTCATGTAAAGTTACTTTTATGTCGTATTCTTCTACAGATTTTAGATCAATTAGAGGTTTTCAACATGTCTTTCATTAACTTTCACAAGGGTGATCAAGAATAAAGGCACAGACCAATTTTCATGTGTTCCATAACACATTAAAAGTGCTCCGTGCTTTTGTTCTCATCACTTTTGAAAATTGATCTGTAACCCAAAGAGAAGTGAATAAGTACAAGATGCTTTGAACTCGTCAAATGGAACAGCAAAATTGTATGATCAGTATGGTTGTTAGATCAATGTTCTACAGAAAAGGAGAGGGAACTAGAAAAGATAATAAATAATATCCTGTACTCTGCTTCTAAGTCACTGTACAGCATCTCCTCATTATAAGTTATTTGACATGAGGGGATTAGGCCAACACAAAGTCCCCTTCCTCCTGCAGTTCTTCTTGCTCAGGCAGCTGCCGTTGCCGGAAAGGGCGTAGAATACGCTTAATCTCTTCTGAACTGAGTGTTTCACATTCCAAAAGTGCATTGGCTAAAGCATGCAATGCTTTCTCATGCTGTAAAAGAACAAAATCCCCCAAGAGCCCAAGAGCAAGCAAAAAAGAAAGTCAAGTGATTCAAGAATCTTCAAGGGGATATAACAGAAATCTTCATGTCTTTGCTTAAAACAACACCAGATATCAAACTTGTTCTACTCAATCATCTGGACTAAGCTCATAGGAAAATCTCAAAAGATTCTGATGAACATTGATCTTCTACAAGAACATTTAAATCCTATGTCTTTCTATGTAAATTCTGGATGCCATTCAAAAACGGAGCTAAGTTTCTACAGAGTTAAATCCTGTGAGCTCAAAAACCTTTGAAAAAGCTAAACCTGGCTGATGAATTTATCAACATATGTTCAAATGGTAGTGCATATTCATAAAGCAAATGCCGTACAGGTTAATCAGTACCAACCTTCTTCAAAAGAAATTTTACACGATCATATGCTTCTCTAAGGATTTTCACCACCTACAGGAATCAAGCAGACAAATTTCAAATTTGCAAAGGAATTATCACCGTTATGCTCTATGGAAAAAAGAACAAAAAAAACTCAAAATACATACTTCTGCATCAATTTGCGATTGCATTTCTGAACTCGATCGCTCTTTTATATGAACAGGTCCAATTGCGTCACTCATACCACAATTTGACACCTTCGGAAAGATAAATCAAAGCAGAACACAATTGAATATCTTATTACCACTTCATTCCATAATGTTGGAGATCAACAATGCAAAGAATTGGATAAATAATTTAACTGGACAACATAGGATATAAGACAGGACCGAACTTCTATGCATATTACTAACCATGTAATGGGCAAGCTCTGTAGCTGTGTGAAGATCACTACTTGCTCCAGTAGTAATGTGATCCTGACCAAAAACGAGTTCTTCAGCTGCTCTACCTCCCATGCAAACATCAAGACGTGCTAACAACTGCTTCTTGCTAACCGATGTCTCGTCACTTGAGGGAAGCTGGGTGACCATTCCCAAAGCAGATCCACGGGGCATAATAGTTGCTTTGTGAATTGGATGTGCACCCTCAGTATTTAAAGCTACAATAGCATGGCCGCTCTCGTGATATGCAGTCAGCTGAAAAGAAACGCCACAATGTCACAAACTAGAAGATTGACTTGAATATATCATTCTGGGAAGCCAACATGGTTAACATCAAGGACAATGGTAAAATTGGATATTTTATATGATTATAGTAAGCTCATTTCCAGCTATTATACTTATATAAGAAGATCATATTATTCATACCAAGAATAGCACTTATCCAAACCCTGTTCAGCTGGATCAAGTACAATACCTTCTTTGAATCTTCAGATAAGAACATTGTTTTCCGCTCAGTGCCCATAATGATCCTATCTTTTGCAAATTCCAATTGTGCTGCACTCAACTTCTCTGCACCTTCAACAGCAGCTTTAATGGCAGCAATGTTTACTAAATTTGCAAGATCTGTTTTCAAGAAAGAATACGAAATGAAGAGGTTCTAATAATCTTGAGCAGTAAACGAGAGGGCACAGAATAATCAACTATCAATTTCAACAAAAGAATAGAGAATTAAATAAAGATTAACCTGCTCCATTGAAGCCAGGGGTGCCACGGGCAATCGATCTTACATCCACATCATTAGCCAATGGTTTGTCTTGCAAATAAAGCTCTAAAATCTCTTGTCGACCCCGTACATCGGGATTGGGAACAACAATCTGCAGCAGCCAAAGATCAACTTCAACATCCAAAAGATATGAAGATATGCAAGAGCAGGAGCTTTTCCACTGTTTGCTCATGAAATGAGCTCAAAATACAAAACTGAATCTCTTAAATAAAATCATACAAGAAGGCAGATCCAATGAGATAATCTAGCTCAAGAATTCCAAAAGCAGACGTTTGAAGTTTCTGTAAAAGGTTTCACTTTAGAGTTGCTTATAAATTTATTTCCAAGAGAACGAAGGAAAATCAGTAGCTTACATGTCTGTCAAATCTACCAGGCCTTATCAAAGCTGGGTCAAGGATGTCAGGTAAATTTGTTGCAGCCATTAATATGATTCCCTGCAGTTAATTTTGTAAATTTAGAGATCCAGGAGGAAACTCCTTGATACGAAACTATTATAGTTAATGGGCACCTCATTCTGTTCAAAACCATCCATTTCAACAAGTAGCTGATGTAATGTCTTCTTTGTATGGCCTTCCCATTGTTTTCTTGTTGAGCCAACAGCATCAATTTCATCAATAAAGATGATGCATGGAGCCTATGATAATTAGCTAAAATTGTCAGCCGTATTATTGGGGTGGCATCAATAAAGCTTGTAGCTTTATTGACCGTAGAATATGAATATCAGTAATCAAGTATAAGAAACCTTTTTCTTGGCTGCTTGAAATAAAGATCTTACACGGCGAGCACCAACTC
>JAOQMQ010000044.1:46235-62448 GCA_027563845.1 Erythroxylum subrotundum | reverse complement strand
GAATATCAGTAATCAAGTATAAGAAACCTTTTTCTTGGCTGCTTGAAATAAAGATCTTACACGGCGAGCACCAACTCCAACAAACCTGCCACAAAATGAACGAAGGAAACTTAAACATCTTCAAAACAGCAAATATTGCTTAAGTAACATCTTCAGACCATCAGTTCCAAGTGAGAGAGAGATACTTTTCTGCAGTAGCACTTGCAGCCTACATCCCAATAGACTAGTGCTACAAATAAAAGAAGTATGTTGAAAGTGACATGACATAGAGTTGGGTTTTAGAGAAACAACATCTATTGCCAACTTGTTACTCCAAGAGAAGGGAGGACCTAGGAAAATAACTAGGCCTTATTATCACTAATCAGCAGCAATTGATTCTCTTACATTTCCTCAAATTCAGATCCTGCTCTATAGAAAAAGGGCACTCCTGCTTCTCCAGCAATAGCCTGAACGTTCCAGAAATCATTGCCAATCACCAACATGGATGTATATGAAGAATATTTGTCAAAAGTAACCACATGTGTTGAGGAAACAAAAAGGTGGAATGTTCGAACAATACATCAAGAGATATGGATACATGAGAAGACGGAGCAAATTTATTGAACTCGAGCATGGAAATAACGGAACGATGAACTTGCTCTAACAAAACAAAGGAAGCAGGTCACTGACAAGATAGTTGGAATCCCCAAAGCACGTTATATACAACATGCTTAATATTAAATGGTATAAAGGTCAAAGCCATATTTCAATTCTTAAGATGTGCAAAAGCTCACAAAATGGAGTTTTACTTGGTTGTGAACCTTTAAGGCGCATTAATTGGTCGAGAATTTTCCCTAATTAAACAGAGAAAATTCATTACCTTGGCAAGTAAAGTTTTTCCTGTACCAGGTGCTCCTGTCAAGAGAATACCCTGTATTGTAGTATAAAAGTTATAGAACAAGCAAATAATAGATAAACAACAAAATAACTAACTACTAGTTAAAGCATTCTCTAGCTTGTGAATGGATTAATTATGCTTCTACTGGGGTGCCAGAACCAAAGCAGAGGGGTGAAAATCGAACTAACCAATGGTATAAATGGAAAAAGGATCATCTATGCACCATGTTAGCCCATTGAGGCATGCCACTAAATTTGCACAAAGTACTCAGAAAGGTTGTCACAAGTTTAAAATGATGCTTAAAAGAACCTGGAATCGATAGCCAAATCTTACCCCATTACCAACCTGCTTAGCAGTTTTACACTCGACATAGTGCAGTATGGGTATGATAATCTTTGTAATCAATTACCAGATTCTCCCAAAGGAATCCAAAAGATAAATGCTAATTTTATTCAAAAGGCAATGTAGAAATAACATTTTCTTCTTCCATGTCTTCAGCAGATAAATGGACTGCACAAACCTTTGGCAACTTCCCCCCAAGGCGAGTAAATTTTGCTGGATTTCTCAGGTACTCCACCACTTCCTCAAGCTCTTGTTTTGCATCATCACATCCTTTGACATCCTTAAACGTTTTGACATTCTGCAGGGAGGAAAAAAACTCAAAGAGACTAAAACAAACCACGTAACCAACTACACAGATAGCGTAGAGCAAGACACAAAGTGGATGATGATATCCATTAAGTCGAGGAAAAGACCACAATCATGAGGTGCTACGTTCAACTGAAACTCCATTTGTTATTTCCTCTTGTTCTAATTTTCTCTTTATTAAAGTATTTTCCAACTTCCACATTGATCAAACCAGGAAAATCAACAAAATCCAGTACAGTAAAACAGCTACCAACTCAAAACTACTGACAGAAGAATCTGAAGAAACTAGAAATATTCAGATTACAATACTGTGACTTACTTTCTCGGGCATAACATCTCTATTCAACTCCTTAGGTGAGTAAGAAGAACCTGAACCGACACCAGAAGTTCCAATACCACCTAGGCTCCCTATATACTTTTGAAGAAAAGCAGCTCCCAGTAACCTGAAAATCAACTTCTACACATAAGCAAATTGGCAACAAAAATTTAACCATAAAGAAAAGAACTGTAGAACAGAAAGACAACAACCCATACCAAAGTAATCCAACAGCAACAGTAAACAAGACAGTCGACATAAGCTCGTGAGCGAATCTTGACTTGCTTGACACTTTCTTGTCAACCTTCCATAAGAATAACATCAAACAATGCCAAAACAGAGCATTCAAACTCCTGAATTAAGGAAATAAACTACGTAATATCTACAGAAATCTCACCATCACCACATGCAATGGTTGCTTCTCAGACACTCCAGCGTTGCGAAAGGGCTCGTCCGAATTCCGTGAAGCTCGTTGCTTCAATTCTTGCAACAATGAAGGAAGAGTTGAAGGTTTTCCTGAATGTTGATCAGGAAGATAATCTGCAATAGCATTGGTAACAACAAGAGCTCGAAGATACTCCACCACTCCACCGCTATCGACCGTGTGTTCTCTTCTCTCAAACCTCCTAATCACATGCTCAGGACTACCCAACAATTTCACTTTTTTTCAATTACCAATTCATTTTCATTGTTAATTCTATCAGAAGGCTAGTAGAAAGTAGAATAATAGTAAGAGACCTGTGTTTATTGAGCTCAACCAAGAGAGCTGTCTGCTTGAGGGCGTCCTTAGGATTGGCGTCCGCCTCCGCCATCAGACGATCCAGACGCTTTTTCTCTTGGCGCCAGAGCGGCCACCAGCTCAACCAATCAGAACTCAACAGTTCATCCACGGCTCTTCTAGTGGTGGCCCACAACCCCGTCAAGAACACAAGTAACGGCAGTTTCCGATTAACTCCGTCACTCTCCGACAGCTCCACCTCGACTTTGGGCTCCTCCTCCTCGGAAACCGAAGCAGGCAAGTGATCGAGCTTGGAAACATCGGAATCGGAACTGGAAACGATATTGCTGTCCGGGTGCAACGCAGACCAAACCAAGGGAAAATCAGATTTGAGAGAAGTGAAGAAACAAAGTTGAGATAAAGAATGAGAGTAGTGGTGGCGGCGGCGGAAGAGTCGAGAGGGAGGTTTAAAGAGAAGAGAAGCTTGCAGAGTAACAATGGCCATTGTTACTAAAAAATCAAAACCAAACTCTCTTATCTCTCACTCTCTCTGTATCAGGTGCGTTTGCTTGAGGAGAGGAGAAGAAGAAGAGAGATTGGTCGAGAACCACACGAATGTAGTAAGAAGGAAAGTATTAGAGAACAGTAATCTTATCATCATTGAAGATGGCGCCGCCAGTTCCTTGCTTCGTCATTGGTGTTCCATGACATCCTAAGACATTTTATGCCTTAGACCCACATCAAAGTTTGTACTTTTTTGGAGCTTTCTGTTTCCATTTTACTGCCAACATCCTTAAATTTATCGAATCTGAAGTCAATTTTAGTTTCTTTGTTCTTTCCGAAAGAGGCAAGTTACGTGAAGAACATAAAGAAGACTCAGTACCTACACTACCATGAACGTACCTAAAGAGCATTTCAGATTCTAAGGGAGAAAGTAGACATAAAGAGAAGAAACATAGCTCATGCATTATCACCTGAAAGGCAAAAGCTTTCCCTGTCCAAGGGTACAGTTCAACCCTCTTGGCCGATTTCATAGAAACAACAAACACTAGTATTTTCACAATCCAAACATAATGTCTGTATTCAAATACTTCACAATATCTAAGAAATCATAATTCGATAGCTGGGCAGAGTAAAGCTGCTCGAATCTAAATGTTTGCATGACAAGACCTCAGAAAATTTGAAAGAAAAGATAACATTCATTTCTGCTGGTACAATATTCCAGGGAGAAGCTCTCTCCAAATTGTTCATCCCAACATTTGCACGTCATTAGGTCCACACGACTAAAGATGCAATACCGTAAGTGCTATTGCATCCAGTTAGGTCTGTACGGCGGCATTGCGGCTGGGTGTTGTGGGCCAGAGTGAGGAGCTATTTGCATCATTCGATGCCCCATTTGTGGTGGCATATTTCCAGAAAGCATGTAAGGATGGCCGTTCATCGACATAGAATTAGGTCCCGTGGACCATCCAGCAGAAGGTGGAGGCATTGCTGGATGCTCAGTGGTTGGGGCAAAGTGAGTTCCTCTGTATGGATGAGGAGGGCCAAATTGTTGAACTGGTTGGTGCCCCATAACTGGAGGCTGAGGGTTTAATATGGCAGGGTTCGGAATTGTATAGTCTCTGCTCCGATCATTATTGACCTGTAATCATTATAGCAAGCTCAAATAAATGATGTTCTGAGGAACTTCTGGATCCCACATAGATCAACAAAGAATAGAATTCACCCCAGGATCTTCAAAAATCAGCCGATCAATAGGCAATTCCTTCTTTCACTTAATAAGACAATTTGTTGGCACCTTATGCACAAATAGTAACTGATTTAAACAAGATATAGTTGTGTACCTTTATGCTAAGATCGTTGTGACGAGAGTATGATATATGAAGTTTGCAAAACCCTCCATCATAGATGCAGTGACCTTCCAATGCTTCCTTGGCAACAATAGCCATCTGAACATCTTCAGGTAACAGAACAGTCAACACCTCAATTTCATAGCTAAAGGAACACATTACTAGATGTGTCAGATTTGTTAAATCTATCATTTCTAACCTCAGTCTTCCAAGCTTTAACTATCATTCTGGAAGAACAATTGTGGGAATAAAGCTCGACCTCTCTTACCGTTTCATATGCTATTACTCAAGTTTAAGTTTGCTTGTTAAAAAACTACCTAAATTCTGCTAATTCTACTAAAGGCATCAGACATTGACGTAACACAACAAAAAAATAAGGATGTTGAAATCCTTCTCCAAAAACAGACCTGAGGTGTGCCACACGTATAGAGAGACATCTAGAATTTAAAATGAATCTTGGGGAGCCCGTAATGGCAATATGCTAAGGTATTAGCAAATTTGAAGAAGAATCATTGTTTTAGCTTAAAATCAGAGGCAATGGTACATACCAGGGTATTGAATTAAAGCCTGAACACCACCATTCTTATCAAACATGGCAATCTTCTGAACAGGTCCAAAAGCAGAAAAGACCTAGCATTGCATTCAGGATTTAAGACAACGTATTAACAAAAGCACAGCCAACAAGCTATTCCAGTTAATTTAGTATTGATGTGAATACCATGTGTAAAGCATCCAAAGTGACAGCATATTGCATGTTCTCAATTGATGCAAGAAGAACATTACTCTCAGGTTCTAGTTTCTTTCCATCAGCACCAACATTCACCTACAACGAGGTAAACAAATTCTATCAGGATGAGATAACAGACTGGGAATTAAATGAATAGACCCTTAGGCCTAAAAACAAAGAAAGGACGACCAATTTAAATCCTGCAAACATATTACACAATAAAAAATACAATCATGAATAACTAAAAAGGGCTGTCACCACTTTTAACATGATAAAGACTTGTTACGGCTGCAACATCTTTTAAAATGCTAAAGATTGATTTAGAGCCTTACCAGACCACTTCCATCCATAGCTGATGGAGCAACAGGAAGGTTTGGGTTGGTGTAGTCCCTGTTTTCGTAAAAAATGAGTTAGACTAGAGGAAATATTTGAGCACCTTCTTAGAGAACAAATCTCGCAAATTAAACAGCAGAAATCAAAGACAAATGCCCAGTGGATAGCAGGAGCAGAACTAGACTAGCAATAAAACAACACGGGAAGAGAAACAAATACACAGAAATAAAAAATAAATGACTGCAAAATGCAAAGAGAGATATATTACCTGCTCCGATGGCTTTGGAATTTTACACTCAAATCAGTATGAGCAGAATACGTGATCCTAAGGGTACATGGTCCAAGATGATCAGGAAGAAGGTAACTGAAACAGAAGACAGTAAAAGGTAAAAAATCATAAAATGGTGACATCTGAGAAACCTTTTAAGTAATATTCAAGTTCCCACTACTTGAATCAGTTGTACTGTAAAAAAGAAAAGATGAATACAAAACATTAGCTCTCGTAACATTTTGAAAACTAATCAAGCTTTAAGAAAAGCTAAATGAAAGGTTTCACGAGTGCATCAGCACTTTTGCTTAGGATCTAGATTAGGAAAAGTCAGATCTATATGATTTCTTATTTATTCCTAAGATCAACTCTCCTTATGTAATTGGTTCTTACTATTATATAAAAGCTGCAAAGGTCTTGAAAATGTATCAAGCCCTCAATTGACATTCTTTGATGCTGTCTTGAACATGGTATCAAAGCAATTTTATCCGAGATCATCAAAATCTCTTTTTGCCCCCTGAAATCCTAAAACTCTTACCTCTCTTGCCATAAAATCTTAAAACTTTCTGAACTGTCCAAAACTATTACCGCCACCCACCAAAACCAAAAACCAAATATAAAAAAGCAACCATGAGGCACTAGCTACAAGCACAGTACCGACAGTGTTGCCAGAAAATTATCCACTCACTGCCATCAATGAACACCAGTGACAACAGTCTGATGGGTCAGCTCACCTTCTCATCGTGAACAGGGTTCTGGTCTTGTTTTATGTCAAACCCGATATAACCTAGGTATCTTGTAATTAGTATAGTCCTCCATATGTTCCAAAACACCATCGGCAGTGTTATCAACATTTGCTAGTCAGCAATTCGTCAAATATTCCAAAGAGTATGTCAGACTCCAATTGTAAGTCATTGACGAATGTCTCAGCAACTGTCTAACCAATGAGTTCTTCCAATTTGCTAATCACCAAATATTGTTTGAACAGTAACAACTATTCTTTATGATTTAAAATGTAGAATTGTTCTTCAAAGGTCAGAGAAACTTGTCCCACCTCACATATGATCCCCAAACTAATCAAAAAATATTGGAAAATTGGCAAGCTGATAATACATAATTACTTCATATCCTTTTCAATTCTATAAAACCTGAAATCTCAATTCCTATTCTCTCATGTTAGCACTCTTAAGCAAGCTTGAAAATATGCTAAGCTTCTTTATTCCAATGATATGCTTAGCATGTATGATATCTCTGTTGAGTTGTTTTAGTCCAAACAGGAAATTCAATTGAACGCTTTGCGAAAGTGACACAAGCATTTGAGGAGTTGATTCTCTGCTACCCATTAAATATGATGTTAAGGAGATACAAATCCAAAGGAAGCACTTTGATGACTATGACATTTCTAGCAAGATTGAAACCTGAGTTTGAGCATATATGAGCACAAATCCTGAGAGGAGTAGACCTTCCATCCTCAGTTGAAGTACATTTTAGACTCTCTCATTCTATGACTAACGAGAGTCCACCTCCTCTAGTAGGCCAACACATCCCGCATAGTCTAGTTTACAAATCAAAGGATGGCCTAGAGGTAGCTGAGGAGGACATGGTAATCGTGGAGGTAGAGGAGGACGTGGCAAGAGGCTCACGGTTCACTGCACACATTTTGATAGAGGTGGACATAATGAGAAGGCCTGGTGGGATAAGTATCATCACTTACGAGCAGTTCATATTGCATCTCTTGAAGAACATTCTTTGGCTACAGCTTCACAATTGTCTATTATCTTATCTCAGGATGAGTATACTAACTTCTTGCAGTATCAATCAACTCAGCAAGCATCATCTTCTTCTATGGTATATGTGGCTCATTGAGGCAACCCAAAAATCTGTTATTCCAACTATCCCCAAAAAACAGTTATGGGTATTGGATTCTAGTGCCACGACTTGTATTTTAAGTAAAATAACTAATTTCGATCATATCTTTCCTTTACTTCTTCTCGTTTATCATTGCTAATGGATTTACTGCCACCATTAAAGGTGTTGGATCCTCTCATCTTTATCCCTCTCTTACTTTAAATTATTTGTACCGAAATTTCATTGCAATCTTATATATGTGAGCAAATTGACTAAACAACTAAATTATTCTGTATGTTTCTACCCTAATAATGTCATTATCCAAAATTTGAAGAGCAAGATTATGATTGGAGAAAGGCAAGAATCAAATAGGATGTAATACTTTGGCGAGTTGTAATCATTTGTCGCATGTCCAGTATTAGTCTCTCCAATTGATATTCACAATCAATTGAGTAATCCATCATTGGAAAATCTCAAGAAATTAATGCCAGGAGTCTATTTCTAGCTTAAACTTTGTCATGTCAACTCAAAAAACATCATCGTACTTTGTTATTTCCTCGAGTCAATAAAAGGGTTGAGAAACCTTTAATTTCAGTACATACAGATAATTGGAGTCCAAGTCGTGTCAAGTCCAAGTTCAGATCTTAGTATTTCGTAATTTTTGTTGATGATTTCTCTCGAATAACTTAGTTGTATCTAATAAAAGTTCGTTTAGACTCATTCTCTATTATTTATTCTTTGTGTTAAAATTCAAAATCAATTTAATACCCAAATCAATATTCTTCGTAGTGATAATACTAGGGAATATTTCTCTTGTTCATTCTACAGCTACTTGCAGCAATAGAATATTCAGCATCAATCTTTCTGCCCACGCACTCCTCAACAGAATAGGGTAGCTAAAAGGAAAATCCAACACATTGTCGAAACAACTCATATGTACATGAATGTACCTAAAAGTTTTTTGGGAGATGTTGAACTCACTACATGTTTTCTTATTAACCGAATGCCATCTCCTGTGTTGACACATAAAACTCCATTCTCTACCCTCTATCCCTGCCCAGATCCTTTTCCTATTAATCTTCGGGCCTGGCACAAATAAATTGAACCCAAAGCTATAAAAAAATTTCTCAGGTACTCTCGTCCGCAAAAAGTATACAAATGTTTCAGCCCTTCTTTGAATCAATTTTTTGTGTCTACTAATGTTATATTCTTTAAGACACATCGCACTTTTTTATGCTCAATATGTCTCTACTGACACTGATGAATATCTACCAATTCCCTTTTTTTCCTTCGCAAACAACTCCCAATTATGTTACCCCAGATCCTAATTCTACCACTTTTGAGCTTGCTCCTGACACTCATCCTAATCCTTCGGAACTTCTTATCTTGTCCTGATTTACAAGTTTATACTTGACGCACTCATCATGAATTACAAACAAAAGATTCATGATCATCACTATCATCTTCTTCGTCAACACCACCACCATATGATGTTCATGATTAGCAAATTGCCCTCCATAAAGGAAGAAGGTCTTGTAAATTTCACCCTGTCTCAAACTTTGTTTTTTATGATTCATCATCACCATGATATGTTGCTTTTGCGTCCATTTTGTCTTCTAGACCTATACCTAAGTCTGTGTTAGAAGCTTTGAATCATCTTGGATGGTGACATGCCACGGAAAAAGAGATGTTGGCTTTACAGGCTAACAATACTTTAGAATTAGTTACTCTTTCACATGGTTAGATAGTGGTGGGTCATAGAATGTTCAACATGAAGGTCAATCTTGACAGCACAATTAATTGTTTAAAAGCTCGATTAGTAGCTAAGGGATACATAGATGTATTGTATGGATTTATTGCTTTTGATTGTTTATGTTGATATTCTTATTTACTAGAGATGATAAAGTAAGAATCCAATCTTTAAAGTCGTTCTTGCAAACCAAGTTTCAAACAAAGGACCTTGGCTCACTAAATTATTTTTTTGGTTATTGAGGTAGCAAGGTCGAAGACGGGAATTTATCTATCTCAAAGAATATATCCTTAACCTTCTGAAGGAAACAGCCTATTGAGAACTAAGCTAGTTGATAGTCCTATGAAGCCAAATGTTAAATTTGATGCTGATAAAGGAGAGTATTTGGAAGATCCGAGTAGGTATAGAATGCTTGGTAAACTAAATTATTTGAATGAGTCAATTTATGGAGTCTCCACAAACTACCCATTGGGATGCAGTTATTAAGATTTTGGGATATTTGAAAGGTTCGTCAGGGTAAGGTCTTCTATATCAAAATCATGGCCATACTCAGATTCAAGGATATACCAATGCAGATTAGGCAGACTCTTATGATCGACATTCTACTTCAGGTTACTATGTACTTATGGGTGGAAGCATGATGCCATAGAGAAGCAAGACGCAATATTGTTGCACATTCCAGTGCTGAGTCCGATTACAGGGCATGGCATATACTACATATGAGTTGATTTGGTTTGAGGCATCTTCTCCAGGAACTTGGTTTTGAGCACTCAACTCCAATGAAGTTGATGTGTGATAATCAAGCAGCCATTCATATTGCCTCTAATCCAGCCTTCCATGAGAAAACCAAATATATTGAGGTGGATTGTCACTTTGTTCATGAAAAGTTCCAAGAAGGATTGGTTAAGACACCATATGTCAAGTTAGGAGACCAACTTGATGATTTATTCACCAAGGCTTTGGGGGGTCTTAGGTGAAATCTATATGTAACAAGCTTGAAGCTTAAGATATGTATGCTCCTGCTTGAGGGGAAGTACTAGGATCTATATTAGGAAAAGTCATATCGATATGATTTCCTATTTATTCCTAAGATCTACTAATTGGTTCTTACTATTATATTATGGCTATGAGGGTCTTAGAATTGTTTCAATTTTCTAATATTGTCTTTAACAATATGTTCACTATTTTCCTGAAATAGCTATAATAATTACAAGTTTCATTACCATGCACCCTATTAAGCCTATATGTTCCATGACAGTTCGACTAAATACCATGTCAGACAATTAATACAACTGTCACCTAGGGATGTTCCTTCCATCCAAGGCATCTTTTGCAGACGAAGCAGTTTCTGCATCAGAAAATTGCACCAATGCCTGGAAAAAGGCATATGAAAAGCTTAATAATGAAAGAGGAAGAAAATTAGAAATTTGGAGTCATATCATCAATCAGACCTGAAACCCAGCTGTCTTCTCAAAGGTAGTAATCTTATGAACAAACCCAAATGTAGAGAAAACCTGCAACAGGGAAAGCAACACAATATAAGGTTTTCATGACCTATATCACAAAACTTCCAATAGTGAAGGCAAACTAAGTTAAGATATATGTTATCCATCATGAGTTCATGTGGCACAACACTATAATCTAAAGTGTTAACAACCAAAAAAGCGAAAGCAATAGGATAAACATTGGATCTGTAGAACCGCAAAGGGAACAATGAGATTCACTCCTTTGCTAGCAGCCAAAAATCAAGTCCATGCAATATTTCACGGAAAGAGCAAAAATTGCTGATTATTAACGGAATATAAGAAACAAGTAATATTCAAAAACTAATGAACATCCACCAACAAAAAGGCTGACAAAGGAATGGAACAATTAAGCTCCTATGTCAATTGTTAACAAGAAATTTCTCCCCGCTTCAATATAAGGAGCAATTATCCTAGTCCAAATAGTCAATATGAGACTATACTAAAGTACACAATCAGCAACCCATCATACTTAAAAACAACTAAAAAACAAGAATGGAACAAGTTAAGACTGCTTCTCCAAGAAAACAAGAGGGGTGTTAGAATTCCATTCAACATGCATGCAATAAGAAGTCATTAACCAAGTGTTATTGGTTTAAAAGTAATGTGAAGACCTTAATGAACTAAAAAAACATATATAAGGAAACAAAAAAAAAACATGATAATGATGCACATATTAAAGGCTGAGTGGTCTCAAAAAAACTAAAATGGAAATACTACCAAGAAACTTAAAGGTGGGAATTGGACGTTTGAGGAGGAAGAGTAGGGGAAGAAAGAGTCAGTGTTAAGGAAAGGAGAAAGAAGACAAACACACATGTGCTCTTTCTCCCGATGCACAAAGCTGCCATTGCAGATATTTCCTTGACATGGGCCTGCTGATTCATTTACATTTACGTTAAGAAAAGCTTTGCAAAGCATGACAAAGTACAGCCTAAGTATAGAACACTTTATCATCCTTAAAAGTACGCTTGATTCTTGTAAATATATTAGGAAAGCTTGTAATTAGCTTACAAGATGCAAAACATCAATACTGACGAGGCGTGCATCTGGACCTTCAATTGTCACCAACAAAACGTTTCCAGCAACATCAGCTGTTGTCTTGTTGTTAACTATTTCTTGCCTATTAGAATACTGAAGGTAAACAGTCTTCCCCCGTACTTGAGCAGGCTCGGAGGATGAAGCATAATAAGATATCATTGCAATAGCTTGATTCAAATCTGCCTAAAATCCATTAATAACAGTAAAGGGTGAAAAGAATCAATAATATTGCTGATTAACATTAAAAAGAAATGAAAGAAAGAACTGCCCACAAAGAAATAAACTCACAAATTCAATAAAAGCTTGATTTTTGTTTGCCCCAACATTACACTTTGTGTTGACAACTTTACCAAAGGGCTTTCCAAGCTCAATTAACTCCTCCTCTGTGCAATCCCATGGCAAGTTTCTTAAGTGGAGCACCTTAGACGGGGTTTGGGTAAGACGGAACTGTGGCTGACCGGAAACAGATGCCATTTCTACAAGAGCAACCTACTCCAAGAATCTGCAACCCCTCAGAACTGCAACACAAACAAACATTTTCAATCAAAATGAATAGAATCTCAAAAGGCATCAATGACAATAATACTTCACTTCACGCTAAAGAACCATGCTTCCAAGCTCTTTATTTTAAGGTAAAAGTAGACTGAAAACACATTGAATGTCTTCAAATAGGATAATTCAGTGATCAAAGTGCTCAGGCAAACTTCTTAATTTCGGTTAACAAAACCCTAACTTTTTGACATCTACGACCCAAAACTAACACCTGCGAAGAACCCCAACCGGAAAACTATCCGATACCATACATCACCCTTTTTGATCGGAAGCACAACAGGCCAAGTACACACAAAAAAGAAACTAACTTTACTACCAAACCACAAAGAACCAACCGTCCCCAGTCGCATGAAAACGACACAACCCATACCCAAGTCAAAGCATACAAATCATCAGCAGATAAAACTGTATACTACGAAAGAAAAAAGATTGAATTAGGGCAAATTACGAGGTAACTGGAGATTGAACACCGCCTACGAAAGGCTCCCGAATCGCAAAAAGAAGATAGAGACAGACTAAGTAAACGAAGAAAGAAGTTGCGAAGCACGGTTCGATACTCGTGCCTACACTTATACAATTTATTTTCAATATATATATTAAATTACCAAAAAATACATTTAATCCATTAATTTTAAATTAAACCATATTTAACTCCTTATTTTCGAATTAAATCAAACCTGAAGAAGTTAATTTTGTAATTTCATATGATAAAAATAAATTTTAATATTAGTTATTAAGTGAAAAAAATTATAAAGTATTCTAATTACATAGTATAATTAGGGATCAGATCTCCTGTTCCAGTTATGATGTTTCAATCATGTTCCATTAAATCTTATCCACAAATTTATGTGGTCATTAAATCACATCCATATATTTATGTGGGACCACATAAATGTATGGATAAGATTTAATAGAACAAAGTTAAAACAAAGTAATTGAAAAAGAAGATTTGACGTGGTATGAAAATGGATAAATAGACATATATAAATATATATATATGAGATTTAATGAAACAGGGTAAAAACAGAGTATCCGCACGGGTAGTCTAGTTGGTTTCTTGGGAAGGAAACTGAGTCCAAGGTCTTAGGTTCGAGTCTCGGCAGCGGCAGTGTGAGAGTTCATTCAATGTGGTGACTCCTTGTGCGCACCGAGCACTAGGCCCCCTTCCTGAGAAGCTGGGTGGGATCAAACTGTGATTCAATCCTCCAACGGTGGTCGGGTCTGTGACTAAGTGCCCTTAAAGTTAGGGATCAACCTTTTGAGTCCAAAGGTAGGAACAGAGTAACCGAAAGAAATGATTCGATTAACCTAAGAGGATTTGACGTGGTATGAATATGGATAAATAACCATTCCGCAATAAATCGAATCTGTCATTTCACTCTATATACTTGTCAACTTACTCAAAACAAGTGCCTGATGCGAGGGTGGGGGAAATGCCGTTGGATTTGGAAAATCCAAGTTCAAGAGTGGGTAAGATTCTTTTTATGGTTGGCCTTCTTTTTTTTTTTCCTTTTTTTTTGGGAAAAGACAAAAAAAATACCTAGTGCGTAACATCTAAGCCCTTACGGAGGGGTCTAGGAAAAAGGGTGTCTTACTGGTCCCGATAAAGCGCATCCGAAATGCTCCGAGGAGGCTCCTGAAGAATATGCCAACCCGACTCAGCGTCAAAAGCTAAATACGCTAAATGATCCGCATATTGATTTTCTTCACGATACGTATATTGTATGTGTATGTTCCACTCTCGAACGATCAACTCCCGAATACCTGTCGCCAAAAGAGAAATTTCTGTCGAATCATTCTGGGAGGAATTCAAAATATTAATTACTCAAGCGAATCCAACTCAACAATAACACGACGATATCTCCAAACCCACGCCAGATTGCTTAAACTCATTGGCCTTCTTTAATTGCTTAAACTCTATCGAAGTCTTACACCGCAAAAGAGTTATTGCAAACCCGAGGTGCACACTTTGTGAGGACGAGGAGAAGACTCTAGATTATATTTTCCGAACATGTCCCTTTGTTGTTGGGTTGTGGAGTTGCGTTTATCGCAGATTTAGAATACAAGTGTCAAGTGATGTTTCCTTTCCCGACCCCGCCCTGGAGTTCGTTTACTAAATACCAATGGATCCAGACGACTTCTTGATGGTCATGCGTCAACAGGTGGATTGATTCAAGATTCAAATGGCGTGTGGGTGGCAGGTTTTACATTTAATATTGGCTCTTCAGGGAGTCTTGATGCAGAATTATGGGGCTCCACCGAGGTTTACTTTTGGCGAAATTGTGCAATACTAGAAAATTGATTGTAGAACTTGAAGCTACAATTGCTGTTCAGTTCGTTCAGTTCCTTCAGAGTGGAGTAATCGATTCAAACCCTTATCATACTCTTGTTAATGATTGTTTGAACTGATTAAAGGAGGGTGGATTGTTGATATTAGGCACCTCTACCGTGAAGGTAACCGCTGTACAGATCAACTTGCTGACTTGACGCATTCATCATCTCAGGGACTTACTTATTGTGAAGACCCTGTTCAATTACATCCTCTTCTTGCAAAGGATCGCGAGGGAATTAGTGGCCTGAGAGCTTAAATTTCTTTATCTTCTTGTTCGTTAGTAGCACAAAAAAAAAAAAAAAGGGTGATCGATCCGATTATTTAACTCTATATACTTATGAATTATCCTAAACACGTGATTTATAGAATATTAAGTATAATAAAAAAACAAACAATCCTAGACTAGACACCTCGTGAATTGAAGCGATGTTTCTAAGTGGTTTGACGAAGAAGCACGTCCTTGTATGGAGTTGGTACTGGAACTGGCTCTTCTTGAGGTATTAATCTCTTGTTCCTATGCTCTTCTACTACAATGAATGGCATTTGACCTTCCCTTTCTCGTACCAATCGTTCCTGAGCACCTCCTCTCAGTTTCTCTAACCTTAATCCACTCGCTTGCTGCATCTTGAACACTTTTACCACATTCATCAACCCGCCGGCGAACAAGAACGTGCTCCCGAACACCGCCATCCATATCAGATTCGATCCCTGCATTATCAATTTCGGAATGTCAAACCGGCGATTACTGATCCAGGCTAGATATGTTTCTTACCAGGAGCTCTAGTCCACGGTGGTCCTTTCCGGTTTGATGACGGATATTGAGGATGGCACCAACTAAGAACAATAAGCTTCCGAGTAGAAATGGAAGATGTACGCTCTCCTGTAAGATTTGAACGTGCCCGTCGGCTCTCTCGTATATCTGGCAGGAATTGTGGATGGACCCGAGCACCCATAGAACTGGTCCTGCAATGAGCAGGTTCAGGGCATGATTCTCCAATCTATAGTAATCTGATCCTTTCTCTTCCTTCATGGAGACAAGCCAAAATGTCAATCAATACACAACCTTACTAACTAGAATAACAAGTCATTAAGCTTGTGATATGATTGATTCCGCAGCTAGAAAATTAAAAATTGCAGATTACGATGATAACGAGTTATATTGCTCTCGATTTGTCCGACCTGCAATATTACATTCATGCAACTTTCAGAAAGATATCGCACGCTCCTTTACAGATTAAAAAGGAGATACTAGTAACCTATGTCGATGAACACATACAATCCTAAATGGAACTCCAGAATACAAGTTATACTACAGTTACAGATGATTACAATGGATCGAGACGGATCAGACTGCGACTGCAATATTACATTCCTGCAATTTCGAGAAGTGCATACACTTCTTCACAGATTGAAAAGGACATACTAGCAAACTA
>JAOQMQ010000044.1:18250-30873 GCA_027563845.1 Erythroxylum subrotundum | reverse complement strand
TGTGGACTGTTCAGCAGCCTTCAAGGTCTATATATATTGGTGGAGCTGATGAAAAAAAAGAAGAGAATGTTACAATATATGGATCATTCTCTTTTATTATAATTTATTTAATGAACTTGTGGATGATACAAATGTATAGCGGATACAGTCCGAACTGTCACTATAAATTCTTATAATTATAATCGCATTTATGCAATTATACTCATAATTACATAATTTAAAACTTCAATCCTGATGAATAACTTATAATTTCTGCATAATTATGAAACAGTCTGAAGAATTTACAGGTTTTGTCTTGTCAGGGAAACACGAAGGTGAAGAAAGTGAGAGGAAATTTGTGAAGAACCCTTTATTTTCAGTGATTGGATTGGACATAAACTATCAAGTGGAAGATGCATAACAGAAGTTCCACTTACCAAATGTATTCAGGTATCTTATGTGTAGCCTAGTCATGTTTAGGTGTAAAAGCATCCTTAATGTTGTGTAAGTCATCATCGTCGTAGTGTGTTAACATCGCATTACAAAAGGAGTTGCCTTTTTTGGTAATTTTTTTTTCTGTAATCTTTTCTTACGCATCTTGTGACCCTGGTTAAGGTGGAAAAGAGAAAGTACTGTCTCAAACTAGTTCTGATAAGGCACTTGGGATATGGAATACCTTCTGTGAAGCAACAAGAATAATTGATTGCCAAATGAAACGGTGTCCAGGCACTGTTTAGTTGGAATCACAAAAAGACTATTATTCCAGTTCTCTATGTCGCTACAAAACAACTTGGAATCATCCTATTCTATGGTTCATGTCCTTTTTAATGTGTGTTCTTCTTCTTTTTAATTTAGCAAGAGCTAATGTGGTAATTTTGATTAAATTGAGGTTAATATATGTTTTTTATAATTATTTTACAAATTAAATAACAAGTTTGATCAAGATATTGATTTATCAACTTATTATTTGACAAATTAAGGACTGTATTTGATCAAGATATATATATTGACTCGGTTAATCAATGATGAACATATTAAATTTTTTATTTGTTTGTTAAATAAATAATTATTACAGATTAACTAATGGATTTGATTACAAATTCGGGTTTTAAAAAATTACAAATTTGAATTAGTCGGTAATCTTTTTTAACGGATTTATAATACTTCTCTCATTTTCGATACACAAACTCCACAATTTCACAGCCAACCAAACTGAAGAAGAAGGGTTACATTTTTATTATTTAATGAAACATCTTTTTAGCCTTAGGAAATAAACCGAAGAAGAAGAAAAAAAGGATTTCCAACCAATCAAGTAAGGGCCAGTTTGAATAGGCTTATACCAGTAGAGTTTTTATCAGTAGAGCATTTATGAGAAGAGCTCTTCTAAAAAACCAGTTGACTGTTTGGCTGACATTTAAAAAAGAGTTTTTTTAAAAGAACTTCATACAGTAAACTGTTTGGCAATATAAAAATAAAAATCACTTTTAACTTTAACAATATTTTATTTTGAAATAAAAATTATTTATGTATATAAAAATGATTTAAAGTATATTAAATCATATGCAAAACACAATGTATTAATTATTATATAATTTTAAACTATATGAAACATAAATGAAAATATATCTAACCAAATCTTTTAAATGGATTATAACATACGTAAAACTAATATAAAAAATAAATATTAAAATATATTTAAAAAGTTAAATAATATTATATAATTCTCAAAATAAACGTGAAGATGAGTTTGTAAGTATTGTGGGAATTATGTGTAAAGCATAAGAGCAAATGAGACTAAAAAATGGACTCATTAATTGATCTGAAAAATCTATTGAAAAAGTGCTTTTTTGAAAAGCTCTAAATTTAAGCTTCTTAAAAAGCTGTATTTTTACTGCCAAAAAAGCTATATTTATTTAAATTTTTTTTTATTTTACAGCCAAACACTCATTTATTTTTTAAAGCTTTTGTGGTGAAAAAAGTGTTTATTCACCCTCTAAAAATTCAACCAAACAGCCAGTAAATCAGATGTAAAAGTGGAGACTCTTTTTTGTTTTGATTCCTTTTTCAAGACTAATAATGATAATTAAAAAAAAGCAATCTTTTGCTACGATGATGTTAATAATCTTTTGCTATGATTATGTTAATGTCATCTTCGTTTTTTTTGGTGTTCTTCCACATTTATTCTCTCTTAGCTGCCACGATCTGATGTTCTTCAAATTCCATTGTCCTCCATATTTGTGGTTTCTGATGCTTGTCCTCGTCTGGGATCTTATGCCTGATTGTTCTACATTCTCCTAGATTGCTCCATACCTACATTGGTAGGGGTTTGTGATAATAGAAAGTTTTCTCATTGAAACCACGAATTCAAGCTCTTGATTCAATTCTTGTAGTTGCTTCGTGAATATATTCCAGGTAGCTGATTCATTTTACAGATCATGTCGAGTAAATTCTGCCCTCTCACTCATATATATGCTCAACGTAACATGAGATTGTTGAAGTTTGATCTGTCAAATACTATGAATAGATCGCATTCACGGAATTTATCAGTTCGAACCCTTTTACATTGTTATGAAACATCTCTTGTTTGTTTCTATCTTTTTTGTTAGTGAATATATAAAATCAATTATGTTGGCCCTACATAACAGCTTAAGCTATTGTGTTGATATAGTCACTTTACATGGTATCAGAACTTTTGTAACCAAGTGGTCGTGAGTTCAAATCTTACCACTCACCTATTATTCAGCGCAAGGTAAAGTGAGCATGTGCAAGTTTCAAGCCCAAAGGACTTTCAAATGAGGGGGTATGTTAGTGAATATATAAAACCAATTAAGTTGGTCTCACACAACAGCTTAAGTTATTGTGTTGAAACGGTCACTTTAACACTTTCTTCTCTTTTTTTTTTCTACTACCTGCAAATAGAATAGGAATTTCAGAATCAAACTAACAATTTCAGACAAAAATTGCTGAAATAACATACACTTCCAGATCATTTTCTATTTACCTGAACTCCAAAATGATAGTAAATAAACATGAATCTGAACCAGGCAGAGGAATAAGATTGGTCCAAACTTCAAAAAAATTTTTAAAAATCTTCTTCTTCAAAAAAAAGATTGGTCCAAAACTTGAAGATTAGATTCATTTAAAAAGTCGGATAACATCAAACCTGTACCTTTCCAATTTTTTTTTCACCATATAAACGTTAACATAGGAAAGATTGCACCAGCTGTTTGTGCAATGCATGACGAACTTAGCAGCAAATACGATTCAGACTGGAAAGATTGCACCAGTTTGTGCAATGCATGACGAACTTAGCAGCAAATACGATTCAGACTCTTGAGCAATGTCTAAATCATCTTTTACCCTTTTTTTTTTGTCTGATTCAGAAGAGGTGTAATGTGATGTCTTCGAAGCATTAAAGATAGTGGACAGGTCCAAGCGCATGCACAGTGTTGTTATGCGGGTTAGGTGCAAGGATTGTGATATGCGAAAAAGGTTTCAGCCTTTCAGGGTTTTGTTAGTGTTGTGAAAAGTGCTTCATTTGTTTATTTAGATTTGGAAATTGTTCGTGGTTATGATCAGAAGCCATTGTTGTCGGTGAAGCAATTATACAAGTGCAAGCACTCAGGAGTTTTTTATTATCTTTTTGCTTTGAGGTGCCATTTTTGAGAGAGTTCAAGAGCTAAAGACATATCCTGCAGGACCTTATCAAGTTCCAAGCTTTGTCTGGTGTCCTACTCCTATAGTGAAAAGGTCACATAACCTGGAAAAGTGTAAAAAGATGCTGAAAAAAAAAGAAAGAAAATCTCATGTCCTTATCCTACTCTAACAAATCTTTTAGTGACTGATTGAAGAATCTAAAGAGAGAGAATTCCTATTAGTCTACAAGTTCTATATTATGTTCCACCTCACTTTATCCCAAGAAAACCTGATTCGAATACAAATAGAGTTTTGAAGATGTTGTTTTGAGTAAATTCTTTAAAATGATGTTATTTTAATTTAAATTTTTGTAAACTTAAGATCGAGGTTTGAATTTTTCAAACTTTTCGGACCCAAATACCATATCTTAATGACAGGAAATTTTAGTCTTATGGTGCTTTTAGAGTACCTTATTATGAAATGAATGAACAAATCAAAGCTCAAGTGGGTAGGGGAATTCTTCATTTGCCTCTAACCACTTGAGGTCTTAGATAAGTCTTTAGGATTTCTTAAAATTAGTGGTTACAATGTATCGGATTGGATTTGGACTTGAGCTTTTTAAAATTTGATTTTGAATTCTGAAAAAAGTAAATAACTTTGTCAAGAACTAAAAATATAAGAGTTAATTCCAGTACAAGTTGTGATTAATAAAAAAAAGGGGTATGAAATTACTCTTAAATTGAATGTGAAAAATCACTAAAAAGCCAAAACAAACAAAAAAAAAGCAGTTAAAATAATAGATCTTGACCTTAAAACAAGTGCAATTCCCAATTATCATGTCCTTAAGTTTAAAATTAATTTATGAAAGAGAGAGTTTCACATAAATTGCTTACACAAGCTGATGAACATCAACACCAATACCATAGATAACAAAAAAAAAATATAAAAATTATATTAATAATGCTCTTAACTTACACACCATGAACATCTGAGACTAAGATATGGGATAAGAGGCTCAGAAATTTTGGTTTTATTCTGCAAACAGCATATCAAAAGCTCAAGAGTCAAGAAGATGTAAGAAGGGTATAAGATGTTGTAGATAATGGAGGAAAGGCAATATTACAAGTGTAGTTCTGTAAAAGTGTATTACATTGTTATAGATTTCCCTAAACTTTCTTCTGCTGAAAGTTGACTATGATACAGATCGTTAGTATACAGTGATGACCGGTGACAAGTGACAGCTCATGAACCAATTATCGACTTAGACGACATATCGGCGAAGATAGTCTGTTCTTGCTGGATGCTTGAGCTTCATCAGTGCCTTCACTTCATGCTTTCTAACCATTTCCCTGGAGATGTTCAAGTTCCCCGCAATCTCTCCCAATGTTCTATCACCCTTACCATCAAGCCCGAATCTCTGCCTGATCACCAAGCTCTCTTTCGGCTTTAGAGAATCCAGCTGGAAATATATTGTCAACTTTGATTAAAACATAAGCAAAGCAATGCAAGGCAAACACAAAAGAAACTAAAGAAATCATCCATCTTTATCTTGCTTGTTTATATTAGACAACACACACAAAAGACATGGATTCAGTTGAACTCTATTGGCTTCATATAGCCAATGATGAACAGATTGGAGTAAGCAAGAGCGAATTTCAGGTTAGAGAGATCGAGTGGATTACCACATCGTCAAGAGCAAGCCTGAGAAGAGCATGCTGCCTCCGGTCATCTCCCCCATCAACATCTGTAATTCCTTTAATGAACTCTTCTTGTGTGGTTAAATGCCTTGAATGCAGAGAGAGAACAGATTTTGAGGCTCTTATAACTTGACGATACCTCTCTGGGGAGATTCCAACTTTTTCAATAATCTCTTCCTCTGACGGCTCTCTTTGAAGCTTAAACAACAACTCAAGCTTAGCTTTCTGGATTTCAAACCTAACCTGCATATACAGAAGTTGGATGTTAAATGCACTACCATCAATAGGAGTATATGTATTCTTCAATCTAAAAACAAACAGTCGTAATTGAGACCTTTTTTTCTTTAAGCAGTTATTAACCGCACAGGTGGTTGCAATTTAGGTACCAAGAATTCATAATTAAGAACCACATTACTACTATCCTCAGCTTCAACTGTAGTCACTACCTGGCCACAAAGTCTGTAGCTTCGTGGAACTATAGTAACATCATCTAGGCATGACTACAAATCTAGGAACTTTTTAATTGCTTCTGGCTATGGGAGAAAAAGATATGTAGTAGAATAAATACGATAATTGTGCTCTTGTGAAAAACTAAAAGGAAGGAAACAGAAAGAAACATACAGATTCGAGACCGAATGGCACACGGGTAAAGCTTGATACAGTCATCGATCGAATGATTGCATGCCTGATCCAAAACAGACCATAAGTCGAAAGCCGAAATTTCCTTTTGTGTTCAAATCGATCAATCGCTATAATTAGTCCCTTAACCCCTGCTTGACAAAGGTCTTGAAATCTTGGGCCATTTGCAAAGTCTTGAAAATATTTGTTGATTACAAACAATACAAGCCGAAGATTGTGCTGCAACAGTTATAATTCATATTTTCAGCAAATAGTATCAGCATCTATTGTCTAGGTTAACCCGACAATTCAATAAGAGAGTCAGGGTATTGACTATTGAGCTGAAACAGATAATTACCTTTATGAGCTTATTTCTAGCAGCTCGACCAACCTCTATCTTCCTCCGTAATTGAACCACATTCATGTGTGTCGCCCTTACTAATTCACCCTCAGTCGGTTCCCTCCCCATATCTTTCCGCCAGTTCTCTTTCAATTGAAGGAGTGCCTATGTGTAAATTCACATAATTAAAATACCGAACAACCTACAAAAGCAAGCAGCGAGAGACGCAAATACTAACCTTCATTGGTTGCATTAACTTGAACAACCAAGTTTGCTCAGAAGAAGTAAGAACAGGAGGTATTTTCATCTTTTTCCAGTCCAGGCTGACCAAATCAGTTGAACCAGAATAGTCCTTTACAAGTTCCTCAATTCTTTCATCTTCATCCTTTTTCAGTTTCATCCTCATTGAAGTTACAACACTCTCATCCTTGCTCTTCCTTAACTCAATCCTCCTTTCAAGACTAAGTCTTTTAACCTTCTTTACATGATTCCTAACAACGGACTTTCCACTTTTCTTCTCTGTTTTCTCAACAACATCACTGGTTTTTCTTTTCCTTTGTCGACCCCTCTTAATTACAGCAGTCTCATCACTCACATTGCAAGCACCAAGTTCAGGGCTAAGCTTGTATATATTCTCAAGTTTGGCAGCAGCTTCATTATAATCCAAGTCCAATGTCCCCTGTGAAACTTGTAAATTGCTATTTTTGGTTGATCTCTTCTTCTTGGTTGATTCTAAGGGCAACATGATTTGCTCCTGAGAAGGAGATACTAAAGCTGCGTTGTTGGATTTATCACCCTTAAATGCTACAAACGGCGGTCTTTTCGACGCCAATCTCTGATTCGATACGCCGGTGCCCAATCTCATTGGTGTCCGCGCAGCTGATGTAGAAACAGTAACAACTCCCATGCCAAATTCTCCGAGCAAGCAAAAATGAGGCCCCTAGAAGAACTTCCCTCGCTGCACAAACACAATAAAATCTGAATTTACCAACACTTCTTTAGCTCCCACCCATCGAAAGTATCAGGACAAAGCCCTAGTACTTCAAATTCCAGAATCAGATAATTTATCGAACACTACCAAAACAACCTACGGACCTTGCGACAGACATGAACCAACGTTTAACGACCCAAAACTACACTAAACAAAACTACAATCTTTCAACCGAATTCTTCAGAAGGTTGCAGAATCAATAATTACCCATTACAAACAACTCAATTACCTAAACTCGGATAAAAAATTTCCAATCATTTTCCAGATTAAGCTCTGATAACCATCTTTATCTCTAATAAACAGAAAAAAAAAAAGAACGATAAACTCTGAACTAGCTACACAGGGAAGATTATACCTATTACGAATAACACAGAATCACTGAATCTCAGGTTCGAAGTTCGGAGATTTTCGTCAGATGCACAAAACGAGAAGAATCTTACATGAGAATACGTTTAAATCTGACGCCGGAATCATCATAGATACGTAAATTTTTGTGTCCACGAGTTAATGATTAAGAAAAATCAACGGCTATAAACGAGAGATCTCGTGAATCAACGGTGAAGAAAGCGTACAAGTATGAGAAAGAGGAGAGTGCACACGTGGCCGAGAGCTAACAGTGTCTGGCGTGGCAGTTTTAGAATGGAAGACAGATACCTGGAGAGAGTTTATGGATCATGTTTGTTACACGTGGATGGTTTCCATTGGAGTCACAAGTTTAAGTGGGACCCATGTGCTTGTGGTGGTCTCGAGTGTACTTACGTTGTCTAATAGTAGCCATTTAAATTGGAGAAATTAAAAAAAAGGTCAAAAATCAAAATGGAATCTTTTACGGGCTTTGGTCGACCCGAGTCCATTGTGTATGGCCCGTGTAAAAGACCGATTTATCCATCTGACCGAGCCCAGGCTTTGACCCGGTTTCAAAAAGGTCACATTCCGAGTCCAAAAGGAAGAAAAGGGTCAAAAATCAAAATGGATTCATTACGCGCTTTATTCGACCCGAGTCCATTGTGAAGGGTGTGTCTAAAAGACCGATCTATCCCTCTGACCGAGTCCAGGCTTTGACCCGGTTTCAAAAGGTCACATTCCGAGTCCACCTCCTTATTCCACACGGCGGAACCCGAAAAGGTCATATGAAACCATCGTCTCTAGAAGGAGATTTTTGCGGCTGCATGACATGACTTTGTTGGTCGCTTGTACATTGAACCAATTTAGTGGAATAACTATTTCATGAATCGATTTAATTTAATTTCAAGTATTCAAATTTAAGTGAATTTAAAGTTAGATCTAAATTTATAAAAAAATTAATTCGATCCTTTTTTTTTTTTGTGTGGTAAATTCGAACCTATATTGAATTCTTTAAAAATATAAATTTGATCCGATTTATTTTCAATATTATATTTAATATGAATTCAATAAATTTAAATAAAATAATGAAGATTATAATTTTTTATAACAAAAATATATATATACACACAAACATTAATAGACAATGTCTCCTAGATGGTGGTCAAGTTGGTAGAATAAAGGGGTAAGGGATCAAAAGGTTTTGTGTTCAATTTTTCCTATTTACGCTTTCTCAATCGAGCTTGTCGTACAGGATTTCTCTAATGCGGAATAATCGGTTGACGTGATTTTCAGGTTATTGCGTCAATTCAAAGATTTACTCAATACCCATCCAAAAAATAGCAACTACAAATTCCTCCCTTTAAAAAGAAATGTTTTTTTTGGAAGAAAAAGAAAAAGAAATGTTAATGGACAATGCATGCATCTAACCACTAATTAACCTCATGATCACATAGGAATTTACGAAACTACATAAAAAATAAACGACAGGTTGTCGGTTGTCCTATTTGTAATAAAATTAACATATCTCGAAACTCCACATTGCACTTCCCCCCACGTCCAAACCATTATTAATTAAACCTCTTTCCCTTAATTATTATGTTAAGCATGTGATTAATTAAAATCCAACTCTCATTTTACAAATAATATTTTTGTTCTTAATAATAAGAGAAACTGTATATATTTTTTTCTTAATTCTTCTCAAGACGACACGAAGCATGCGCCACGAGTTACGCTAAAGCGAGTATATGACGTTAGCGAGAGGCGTCATGCTGACGTCACGTAGTTACCTTTTCACGTAGGTTTAATAATTAGCGCGACTAACGCGTCTCTCTCTCCCTCTCTCTTAACACGTCTCTCTTTCTCTCTCCTCCCTGTGAACCTCACCTCTGTGTCACCTTAATTAATTTCCCCTTTTTATTTACTTAAATTTAAATTTGTTCTCAAATTTTAGCATTATATGCACTTTCATTTAGTTAAATTTTAATTTAGTTAAAAATAATATGAGAAGGAATATAAGTCTTTTTTATCTTTTAAATTTTAACTTTTAGCATAATTTTATATAATAAATAATTTACCGTAAGGTCACAAGTTCAAGTTAAAGAATCAATTTCTTTGTAAAAATATAAATAAAAGTCTGAGTATATTATGACCTTTTCTAGACTCTCGCAAAACAAAAAGTCTTGTATATTGGGTACATTAAATTTTATACGATAAACAATATAAAAATCCTTAAATTGTGACGTAAGTTTACTAATTTGGTATGTTTCATTTGTTTTAGAAATATTAGAAAGGGAACATAAAAGTGAATTTAATTGTAACGAAATGGTCAGAAATTGGACTTTCCTTTTGCTTTGAATCATATATTTCCTATGACCAAAGACCGGTCTTAACGAAGAACAAGCCTTGGCCGGTAAGCTTTTTTTTTCGTCAGTCAACCTTCTCCATTTCTATTACTTTTCTTCTCTCTTTTTATTATCCTCTCCTATCCCAAAAACCCCAAGAAAACCTACTCTTCGTGTCAGCTTGTATGGCCTTGTTCAGTGATCCCAAGTTCTGTAATTGGTTCTGCAGAACCTAAACCTCAGCTTTGTTTCTGGACTTTCATGTCAAGTTTGGTAGCTTCTTCTTCTTCTCCTTCTTCTTCTGATATTCATACTTCTTCTTCTCCTTCTTCTTCTTATATTCATACATTTCCACTTGCTTTTTCATATCCTGCTGAGTCCTTCGATCCCTTTGCTCACCTGTAAGTTCTGGTCAGGTTACATGAACTACCTTGTCCCAGTTTTTACGGAGTAAATCAGCAACTACTCTCGTTACTTTGATTAATCATTGTTGTTCTTGAAAATGGAGAACATGGGCGATTGGGAGCAGAAGAATCTGATAGCTGAGCTGAGACAAGGACGAGAACTAGCTAAGCAGCTTCAAATCCATATCAACTCGCCATCTTCTTCTAGAGAAACATGTGAAATTCTGCTAAAAAAGATCCTGGTTTCTTACGAAAAGGCACTTTCCATTGCCAATTTTAGCAGCTCCGCTTCAGGGTCCGTAGGAGCATCAGAGCAGCAATATTACACAGGACCAGCTGCTATTCGAATGTCGGAGTCACCGCCGTCTCTTAGTGGTGAGGACTCCGACCGTGATCTCAAAGATCACGACCTCAAAGATGGCTCCAGGAAGAGGTACATAGAACATCCATTAACGTGGTCGGTGATATATAGATTGACTTGTTCCAAATTTACGTTTACAAAATTTCATGTTGGTATGTGATGATTCGACAGGAAGGACATGCCAAGATGGACGCAACAAGTTCGAGTTAGTCCAGGAATAGGGTTGGAAGGTCCTCTTGATGATGGATATAGTTGGAGAAAGTACGGACAAAAAGACATACTTGGAGCTAAGTATCCGAGGTTGGATCTTTTTCCCTAAAAATTGTTTCTCTTTTATTTTTGAAGCTACGTAACAATGGAGTATTTTTCGTTTCAGAGGGTATTACAGGTGCACTCATCGAAACGTCCAAGGTTGTTTAGCAACAAAACAAGTACAGAGATCCGATGAAGACCCGACAATCTTCGAGATTACCTACAGAGGAAGCCACACCTGTAACCAAAGTACACACATCATATCTCCAACTCATCAACACCTCGAGAATCAAGAACCGAACAAGAACATGATTGACCAGACACAACAACAGCACAAGCCTCAAACTCTTACAAACCAACACCAATCACAAGAACTGCTCATTAACTTTCGAACTGGGCTCAAAGTCATCACCGATACCGAAGACTTGGACTCCATGAACGAACAGTCACGTCCTTCTTTCCACTTCCCATCAACACCCACCGTGAAGCGTGAAACTCACATGTTCTCTCCTTCCACCACCGATAACAGCTTCACGGGCAACTTTTCTCCGTCACTGATATCACCTTCCACATCAGGGACGAACTATTTCTCCGTTTCTGCAAGTGGGATTCACCATAGCTATGGAGGAACCCAAAGCTTTCATCAATCTGAGCTTACTGACATGATCTCCGCCGCGGCCTCCTCCACCAACTCTCCGACCTTGGGCTTCGATTTCCCATTGGGTAATCTTGAGTTTGATCCAAACTTCACATTTGGCAACAATTCAAGATTCATCTCCTAAATTTACTTGTTGAGCATGAAATCTCGTGGACCTATTATGTAAGATTCAAGTTTCTAGTTACGTACTTAGGTTTATGGAGTGTAACCTAAACTATAATTGTTATATTTTTGAGAATGTATTTTATTAAATATGAGATTGGATTAGAATCTTAATTTTGATTATAAGCTTAATCATAATAATTCGAAATGATAAAGCTTAAAAAGAATCATTTTATAATTTAGTTGTAGCAACAATCTTTGTACTATGTTTCAAAGACATTAGACTCTTAAGACCAATTTGGGAGGGTTGATTAGGATTTAGAAGTGTTGTCCGTACAAATTGATTTGACCATTTCTAGATCACGAAACACAAAAAGAGGTTGTTTCAGTCAACATTTGACCACAGAAACCAATTTACAAGTAAATTCGCATATTACGACTTGTAAGATTCTTACATAAGTGACTTCGTTCCGGTCAAAAAGAGTTCCAAGATCGTTACTTGCGCATTTCTACGGTCTGAGACCTACCAGCACAGCACAGCACATGAACTTGAAAATTAGGCTTCGTAATTTTTAACTCCTTACGATCCGATCTAATCTTATTTATAATTTTAACTTTATAAAAAATATAAATTATTAATAAACTAAGGTTTGACAAATAAAAAGATAATTTTATATTGTGGTTATCAAGTAAAGATTAGGTCTTGCCTCTCTCTTCCTCTCTCTACGAGTGCAAGTGTTGGACTTGTCGTTCATGTGCAAGGTGAGGTCTAAGTATTATTTCTACGTTGGTTTCTCTTATATTTTCGTTTTAGCTTCATAGATTCAGGGTTGCAAAGGCTCTCTATTGGAGAGAAAGAAGACAACGAGTTCGTTGTTTCTCCAGAGGATGTTCAGAC
>JAOQMQ010000044.1:0-18210 GCA_027563845.1 Erythroxylum subrotundum | reverse complement strand
CAAGGTCATTGTGGAGTCGGATTGTTTGGCAGCTGTCCAATCAATATTAGCTCATTCGCCAAATCGGTCTGAGATTGAAATTTTGACCCCTGATTGTTTTTCATTCAAGCGACATTTCCTTCATTTGTTCTTTCAATGGACGCGTAGGATTGCCAATAAGGCGGCTCATGCTTTAACCAGCGTAGCCTTATTACATGCAAACCCACATCACTGGATTGATCATCCTTCTTGTTTAGTCTTCATTTTAAATTCAGATTGTTCGGCTTCTGTTATTGTTGAGGGGGAAAGGGTATTAGGTTCCGGGTGTACAGGGTAAGCCTGTTGGCTTGGGTTAGTTTTTTTGGCCTTCCCTGCCTTTGTCTGTTTTTTGCGTTAATATTGATTTTATTAAAAAAAAAAGTTACGTATTGTCTGACTTTACCAAACTTCGCGATTCAACGAAATTTTAAATGGCTGTTGACGACAGTTAAAGGAAACCAGATAGAATATAATTTAATCGTTTCAAATATGCTTGAAGTTTTATTTATTTATTTAAATTAAATCAATTTTAATTTAAAAATTAAACTTGTGAGTTATTTTTTAGATAAGTTATTAAATAAATTTATAAATTCAAATTAAATCACAAATCTTAGGCGAAGAATTTAAGAGTTTTCATTACACAATTTGATCGAAATCAATAAATATGTTTGAATCAATTAGAAATTAAGTTCGAATCATTTTTTTAAAATAATATTATTTTAATTTAATAAAATAATATTATTTGAAGTTATTTTTTTTAAAATAGAAATAAAATCATATTACTTTAAGAACATTAAAATTATTATTTGATTTAGTTTGACTCGACCAACTATTAAGCCTATAATTAGACTTTCGAAAAGCAAACGTTTTATATCATTGATGTCACTATTGGAGAAGATTGGGCCTTTCATGCCCCAATTGGCAATCCAGAACCACTAAGGAATTGGTAAAAAGTGGCTCACACAACACCTGCACCTGCTAACAGACCCACCGCTTGTCTATTTGATTGCCCATGTTTGGGGTTAAAGTCAAATACGAACCATAAAACCGATTTACAACTGAAAATGATACGATGTGGTCCTGGCCTAAGTCCTAATCACCCCCTCCATTAAAGCACCTCGTGAAATTACGGGCTGGCTTCTCTGCAATCTTCTATCTGAGAATATAGGGACCATATACCTTAATGATGACAATGTTAAAGTCTTCCGAACGAAGTTTTCTTTTAACGTGTCTTAAATTTATCAGCGAAAAGCACTTCTTGAAGACTTTTGAAACCTTCAAGAACTAGTACGTTTGAACCATTCTATGATCGTTAGAGCAAGAAAACCGACCATTGCACTAACTACTCATTAGTGGTCCATTCCTGTTTCCATCCTTCAAACACGCCCTATTCCTGAGCCTATCTAACCTAAGCTAAGTTAACCTCTTCCGTCTTCACAGGGGATATATGTAGCGCTTCCTTACCTTAGGGTACATACTGAGACGTTCGGAGGATATTTCAGTACATAATCTATGATAATGATGTGTTACGATCAATCATTACATTCACTTAACATGACATCATCAATCTTTATTCTCTTATAAAGATCATAATGAAAGCCACAATATTTTAAAATCAAATTTTCTCTTTTTATTTCATAAAACCGAACGTCTATAATGTATCTTTTAACATCTATACTTATACAACATCAGAACCTAATACAAAAATGTGTTATATGAAAGAGCAGGGACAGAGCTACAATAGGGGCAAGTGGGGGCACTTGCCCCCACTAGCTCCAACAAATTTCATACAAAAAAATTATTATTTTAAGTTTTGCCCCATTAAAAAAATAAAATTTTGCTCCTATTAAAATTTTGCCCCATTAAAAATAAAATTTTGCTCTATTAAAACTCTGCTCCCACTAAAAAAAATTTCTGGATCCGTCCATGTGAAAGAGGAAAATGTACAAAATCTATTTAATCTGTCCATATCCAGCTGACCGATCTTTGAGCCATTTTTTCTTGTTCCCAAAAGTAAGGTGTCCCTTAGTAGGTAAAATCGTCTCTCGATCCTGAAAAGTTAACGTTGCAATTTTGGTGAGTTTTGCGAACTCAACGAGGTAACCATTATCAATGGTTTACTCAATTCATGCATCACATCAGTACATGTAACAATTTATTCACATCTTTCTATAATCACGGAATATCACATTTCAATCATATAAAATACACTTATCAAGTGTAAATGCAATGTGCGTGAGACTCACTTTCATTTATTATTTTCGTTGTGACCGAATGCCTTTTTACTAGCTCATATCCTTTAGTGGATACCGAGCTGTGTCAATTTGTGTCCTATATTCCTTAGTGGATACCGAGTACATTCACAACTGAGCCTAAGTCTCTTTTCATATTCTGAGCTTTAAGCTCTTTTTCATTGGCGACTCCGGTCACAACTTCTTTTATCTTACATGCATTCATGTACTAAAATGCTTCATAAAACATTTTCTCAATCAATCATAGGCTTGCACATTCACATTCAAATCACAATTTTCATCGGACCTAAGGTCCGGCATTCAACTTCATTGTTGAGAAACATTTATTCCGTCACATTCACATACAAGTAACACTTCAATAACTCATTCATATATCACAATCATTGGACCTTCATTGTCTAGAATCAATACAATCAATTCACATTCATTCAACAAGCCATTCAAAACACAGTTTAAAGTAAACAGTAATTGAGAGAAACCGTCTAGGTTACTCACAAGTCGCTCCCGAAACTAATGCCTGGAAGTTCCGGCAACGTCTGGAGGTTGACGTTCCAGTTGCTCCTCTATAACAAGCAGATATCACAATTTGCATAATTATAAGTGTTTATTGATGCATTTGTATGTATATGAAATATGCACAATGTATGTTCAAGACAATCCTGGGTATTTTTCCATTATTCTCGTCACATAATCAATCCTGTCTCAAAACTCACCTAAGTATAAATTGTACTTAGGTTTATACCTCAATAAAACCATTGAATTTATTTTCATAACCCAATGAATCATTTCAGATTTTTCCCAAAAACTGACTTTCGGGTCTACTGTTCTTGATCATTTAGACAATGAAAATGAAGTAATTTGGCAATACTCTCTTCTAGAAAATTGTTCTCCCATCTCTTAAGTTTCTAATGACACCAATATCGTTCAATTTGATTAAGTAATCTGAAAGCTATACCTCAAACATTTTCGGACTCTTCTCATTCTGAAACAATACACTATACTCAATTTCTATCCAGAAATTGAAAGTCTTAGAGACTGAATTAAAATTCGACTTCTTCAAATGATTTGTATCCCTATGTCTCTATTTTACTCTAAATAAAAAATCATCTCATTTGGATGTCTAGAGAAGAAGTTATGGTCAAAAGAAACAATATTATTTAGTTTATAAAATGCTCTCGGGTGCACAAACTGAAATTAAGTCATGGTTAACTATTAGAGAGCACAGTGTCTTGATGTGACAATTAAACATCGTCCACCAATTAACACTCACGGGCGTGAGGGAGAAAAGTCACGGGTGTGAGGAAAAGTCACGGGTGTGACAGATACGTACAAAAAAAATTGGACTATTTCAAAGCACACTCAGTCATACCCATCCCACTTTTTTGCTCGATCTCTCTTGAATGATTTCAGATGGCTAAGATGTTTTGTGTACAGGTAGAGCAATGTGTTACGAGTCCAATGGTTCAAGTCTTATGTTATTTGGAGGTCAGGTGAAGAAGATATAGCCAAAAGATCAAAGGGTGTTGCGTCAGCCTCTAACCTTCGAAGTTGCGATCGTGCATGTGCACAATCGCGAGTTGGCGATCAAACTTGCGAAGTCACGATCGCGCTTTGTCATGATCACAACATTGCCATTGACTTCCAAAGTCGCGATCGTGACGTGAATAGTCATAGCGGGGTCGCGATCGTGCTTAAGTCGCACTCCCTCACTTCTAACCCCCATAACTTTCAATCCAGAACTTCAAAATTTCAAACTTTATGTCAATAAAAAGCTAAAAGAAAGATCTAAAACTTTCACGAAAACAATTTTGTCAAAATCTTTCTAAATCAATACAATTTAATCATGGAAGTTTCAAACCACATTTTTACCCCTTTTTCTCTGTTCTTTCTTTAAATCCGACACTCTGCAATCTTTCTTCTTCTTTCTTTTCTTTTATTCTAATCCAACTTCTCTAACTTATCTTCACCACATTTTTGTCTCCCATTCAAATAAAATCATTCAAAAAAAAATCCAAAATTCATGCTAAAACAAAATCATCAAGAACAGAAGAGAAGTCATTCAAGCATTTCACCATTCTCTGCGCTTTCTTCACTGTCATTTTCCTATATTTTCATTTTCTGCATTCTCTTAATTTCTTCCTCTAACTATTATTTAAACAATCTTTCTCATCTCATACCATCATCATACAACTATTCTTCAACTCCAAATTCATTCTTTTGTTTATATCTAAAAACTCTCAAAACTCGCATATATACATACATACACTGTGAAAAGATAAACAGAGCATATATTTCTCTATCAACTTTCCATATCTCTGTACTCTTGCATGCATATTTTTATGGTTCTTTCTAACTCAAAATCATTTCTACGCTATCTGATCACAGGATAGTCATCAAATACAAATTAATATCATATCTAGATTTTTCATCCTATTTGTACAGTGTTCATGAAGAACAACCGTTTTTCTTCATGATCATGCAATGACAAATAAATCACCATTTTCGTTTCATAAAACCATAACTCTAAAGGATTTATACAATACTTTCTTGATATTTCTCCAAAATCTGCAAAAGTTCAGGAAGCCCTAAACTTCATGCAATTCACGTGCACCATTGTAGGGGTTGGTAGGTTTAGTTTGTTTTTAGGAAAAAGAAGCAGATAACAAAGTGGGAGTGGTAGAAGATAAGGAAAAGCAAAGTTTAATTTTTGTGGATATTTGATGGAAAACTCTGTGTATTAGAAAGAAACTTGAAGAAGATAGCTACAAAGAAGGTAACTAGGACAGACAACAATACTTAGTCTTTCAACTTCGAAAGAACATAATTTAGTCTTTCTAACAAAATCATCAGGTGTAACTTAACTAAGTTAGTGACACTTGTCACTCATCTAGCTTCTAAGGAAATTAACTAGTTCCTCGTTCAACTATTTCACTTTTCTCCAATTTGTCTCTAACTTTTCAAAATCATTATCTCAAAAATTCCAAAGTCATCTCTGAAGTTTTCAAAGTCATTTTTAACAATTCTCCAATATCATTCGATTCCTATTTCTATTTTCCATATATCAATTTACTTGCCAATTGGCATTTTTCCTATATAATAATATCCAACATTTTCGGAAATTATTCCTAAAATTCACCAAAATTCAAAATTAACCAATACACTCACCAATTAAATTTTCAATAAAACAATTTCACCATTCTCAATAAAATCACATATCAAAATCATATTCACGTTCAAACAATCAATTATGCGCGGAAATTGTCAATGAATGAATGTACAGTTGTTTTCATGTGCGAAAATTCATATTCAAGTATATGTGAATATCATATAATACATGAGCATGAAAAATGTATTTCTATTCTCTCAGTAATCTTTCATATTTCCTATTTTAGCCGTATCATGGGTAACGGAATGTTACAACATACATCTTAGAGTATTGATCATTTGGCCCACTGCATTTTCATGGTGACTTTCGTTTAGTTTTTGGACCGAATAGTCATAACAATACGTTTATATTCTCTCCATTTAAGTAGAGGTTGGGGAAGATGAAGACATAAGAGTGAAATTTAACAGAAACACAAAAATAGACATTTAGCTACGTTTTTTTTTGCGATGTTCGCAAAATCGTCAACAAAAGTTATCATATTGCGACGATTTTTCAAGTTGTCATTAAAACTAAGCCTTTAGTGACTAACTAAAAAAAGCATCACAAAAGGAACAACATTTCGTGACGAATGATAAAAATCGTCCCCAAATGGTGAACATTTAGGATGATTACTAAAAATCGTAACAAAATGATCCACAATGGGTGATGATTTCATAAATTCGTCGCTAAATGAACTTTTGGTGACGCTTTTCAGAAATTGTTACCATGATTTGTTAAACATTTAGTGACCAATGTCCGAAATCGTCACCAAAGGGTTCATAATTGGCGACGATTATATAAAATCGTCACTAAAAGGACGTTTGGTTTTTTGCTACGTTTTTAACATTGTCACTAAAAGTGATCATTTGGTAACGATATTTGGAAGCGTCACCAAAAGATCAACATTTGGTGACGAATTTTGAAAATCGTCACTGAATGTGGACCATTTAATGACGATTTTTAGAAATTGTCACTAAATGGTTCACATTCGGTGACGATTTCTAGAAATCGTCACTAAATGTTACCAATGGTTCTACAATAATTTGCAACACATTTGGTGACCATTTGCCTAAATCGTCACAGTTAAGATATGTTTTATTGTAGATTTGTTTTGACATTTTCTAAAATTGTTAAACTAGCATTTTTATAATCTATCATAGTTAAGATATGTTTTATTGTAGATTTGTTTTGAATGTTTACAACGTATTGTTGAAAAAACACACACAACATAATTTAAAGTGTTAAACATAATTAATCATTAATATTTACTAACATTGCAAAAATTAGTTATAAAAAATTTAAAATAATTGTATCAATATAATAATATGATATATGGAGCAGTACGAACTTTGAATTAGAAGTTTAACAATTCATACAGTCATAGAACAAGAACAATAGCAGTCCACACTCAATAGTACGCAGCTTGATTCCTAACTAGTAGAGAGGTTGTTTGGCAAATTCTTACAGATACAACAATAAATCAACTTTAAAGCTGAGTCTAGTTGATGGCATCGATAAATGACAATGATATAATTATTTTTTTAGGTTTCAAGTGACATGAGAGTCGGTAAAAGTAAATGAGTCCCCGATGTCTAGATTTCAGAGAAGGGTACTTTCGAAGGCATCGATTAAAATGGTGATAATTCTTCCCTCAGGTGTAGGGTTTTTCACACCCTCTTACAACAGCCTTTCTGCTATAGCTAAACTTATAAAGGATACAGTGAATGAGTCGCCAAATTTAGTATGGAAGACAAGTTCTCCAGATGAACTGCCAGTACAAAACAATATATGTACAAAACAATTTATGTAAAACACAGTCAGTATAGATCTTAGATATTGTCAGATTAGTAAACCGTTAAACGAACTAAAATTGGAGTGACATGTATATGTGAATGACCAGACGAAGTTCGTGGAATTGACGAATTTTCCAAAACAACTGATTTCCCTAATCCTTTACGGACTGTTGTGACATCGCTCCCGCCTCCTTGGGCATACATGTCATCTTCGAGATTCAAGAAAGCTTAAAACAACATGTAGTATATACCATCAAATGTGAATATATATAATAGCTTCATAAAAGGAAATGAGATGTATATAATAAGGAAAGTGACGTTGTTTAGATGATACTAAACACCTTGAAGCAGAAGATCAGTCATGAAAGGCAAATGATGATTAGTGTATGAAATGAAGTTTTTTTTTGCATTGTTTAATTTTTCAGTATGGAAAATTTTGTCACATTCCTCCCAACGGAATGAATTAGGGCTATCTGGAACTAGTCGCCGTGTCGACATTCCTTGATCAATAATGTTAAGAGGTATATTCTGCAAATGTCAATTTAGAATAAAAAGATGATATGTTCAACTCCAATTTTGATGATAAGTGAAAGTAGTCCAGTTTAGCACTTATACATCTTTAATGTGCCTAATGATATGAAAGTTACCCTTACTAAAATTTTAGAAATCTATTGTGTAGTTTGTATCGCATGCAAAATTTAGAATTTAAAGTAGAACAGACATGACTATGTTCTTGATGTACAGAAATATAGTATTATCTATATTGGGCTATATTACTATTAATGGAAATGAATTAAAGTAAAATACTCTTGAAGACCTTTCATCAAATAGTTACGAAACTTTAGTGAGAGAAGCGTTAAAGGTCATTGGGAAGAAGTCAACCCATATACAAATAACAGAGACAGACAGTAATTCATATTCGAAACACAACCATAAACACAATTCATACATCAAATGCATAATTAAGAACTCATAATAAACATCTAAAGGTTTAAGTTAAACTTAGCACAACTTCGTTAATGAAAATATAACAAAAGACCTATTACGTAGGATAAGAGATCTTCACTTTTAGGTTATTTGTTCCAAAAGAGTCTGATGTCGCATGTGACAAGTTTCTAGTTACCTGCTTAGGTTTATGGAGTGTAACTTAAACTATAATTGTTATTTTTTGAGAATGTATTTTATTAAATTTGATATTGGATTAGAATCTTAATTTTTATTATAAGCTTAATCATAATAATTGGAAATGATAAAGCTTAAAAAGAATCATTTTATAATTTAGTTGTAAACAACAATCTTTGTGCTATGTTTCAAAGACATTAGACTCTAAGACCAAATTGGGGGGGTTTATTAGGATTTAGAAGTTTTGTCCGTACAAATTGATTTGACCATTTCTAGATGACGAAACACAAAAAGAGGTTGTTTCAGTCAACCTTTGACCACATAAACCAATTTACAAGTAATTTTTTTTTGATCAAATAAAGGGGGCATACGCCCAAAGGAGAAGAAACTATAAAGTGTGGATTGGTTAGCCAACTATAGCTATCGTCTCCCTGTTGGTGTTTACTGGCTTTGTGAGCCGGTTGCCGGTCTTTTATCGCTCCTGTTTGCTGATTCGGTGGGGGTGGCATTGCCACGCGTCACCAATTTACAAGTAAATTGGAATATTACGAATTGTAAGATTCTTACACTATTACATATTGTAAGATTCTTACATAAGTGACTTCGTTCTGGTCAAAAAGAGTTCTAAGATCGTCGCTTACGCATTTCTACGGTCTGAGACCTACGAGCCTAGCACAGCCCAGCACATGAACTTGCAATTTAGACTTCGTAATGTTTAGCTCCGTACGATCCGATCTAATCTCATTTATAATTTTAACTTTATAAAAATATAAATTATTAATAAACTAAGGTTACGTATTGTCGGACCTCACCAAATTTCACGATTCAGTTAAATTTTAACTGATTATTGATGACGTTAAAGAAAACCCGATAGAATAGAATTTAATCTTTTTGAATATGATTGAAGTTTTATTTATTTATTTAAATTAAATCAATTTTAATTTTAAAATTAAACTTGTGAGTTATTTTTTAGATAAGTCATTAAATAAATTTATAAATTCAGATTAAATCACAAATCTTAAGTGAAGAGTTTAAGAATTTTCATTACACATTTTGGATTACTTAACTTGACAAATTAAGTTAATCGTAAGTCAATTCGAAATAAATATGTTTGAATCAATAAAAAATTCAGCTCAAATTATTTTTTTAAAACGATATTATTTTAATTTAATAAAATGATATTTTAAAGTTATTTAAAAAATAGAAGTAAAATCATATTACTTTAAGAACATTAAAATTATTATTTGATTTAGTTTGACTCCACCAATTATTAAGCCTATAATTAAACTTTCAAAAAGCAAACGTTTTATATTATTGATGTCATTATTGGAGAAGATTGGGCCTTTCATGCCCCAATTGGCAATCCAGAACCACTAAGGAATTAGTAAAAACTAAAAAGTGGCTCATACAACACCTGCACCTGCACCTGCTAACAGACCCACCGCTTGTCTATTTGATTGCCCATGTTTGGAGTTAAAGTCAAATACAAGCCATAAAACCGATTTACAACTTAAAATGATACGATGTGGTCCTGTCCTAACGAGGATTGATCCTCTGTCTCAAAAAAGGTGTACCTATTTTGTCCCAATATGTTTCACCCATTTATTTATATAAAACTCGTATAAATAAATGGGTGGGATGCATTGGGACAAGATAGGTACACCATTTTTAGGATGGAGGATTTGAAGAGTGTCCTAACTACTCCCTCCGTTAAAGCACCTCGTGAAATTACGGGCTAGCTTCTCTGCAAGCTTCTATCTGAGAATATAGGGACCATATACATCAACCTTAATGATGACACTTTTAAAGTCTTTCAAACAAAGTTTTCTTTTGTTAAAATTATAGAAATTCTCATAATTTAAGAAATTTTAAAAAATATCTTAATTTTTAAATTTTTGGTTTTTCAGGGAAATATTATTTTAAACTTTTATTAAAAATATTGATAAAATACATATAATATAGACATTAGACGTAGACTAATCATATGTGGCTAATATAATGACTCAAATTAGTTCTTAAATATAAACCAAACTAGTTAAATTTGACTTAAATTAATAATTTAAAATAATTTTAATAAATTATCAGTGTAAGTCAGATTTAATTAGTTTTGTAAAAAATTTAAAAAATAATATTTAGTTAATCCATGTTTAAATTTTACGTGTATTTTGTTGTTATTTGTTAACCAAATTTTAAAATAAAGAGTTTTAATGAAAAAAATAGAAATTTAAAAAATTATTTAGAATTTCAAAAATAATTTTTAAAAATATTTCTTAAAATAAAAAAGGTTATATGTTTTATCTTTTTTCTTTTAACGTGTCTTAGATTTATCAAGGAAAAGCACTTCTTAAAGACTTTAGAAACCTTCAAGAACTAGGACGTTTGAACCATTTTATGATCGTTAGAGCAAGGAAACCGACCATTAGTGGTCCATTCCTGTTTCCATCCTTCAAACACGCCCTATTCCTAAACCTATATAAGTATATAACCTAAGCTAAAGCTAACGTCTGCAGTCTTCACAGGGCACATACATCTTAGAGTATCGATCATTTGGCCCACTGCATTTTCATGGTGACTTTCGTTTAGTTTTTGGACTCAATAGTCATAACAATTCGTTTATATTCTCTCCCTTTGGGTAGAGGTTGGGGAAGATGAAGACAATGAGTGAAATTTAACAGAATTTAACAGAAAGAGCAGCGTAGTGTTTCGCGACAAAAAAGTAGACATTTAATTACTTTTTTTTTGCGACGTTCGCAAAATTGTCGGCAAAAGTTATCATATTGCGACGATTTTTTAAATCGTCATTAAAACTAAGTCTTTAGCAACTAACTAAAAAAGCGTCACAAAAGGATCAACATTTTGTGACAAATAATAAAAATCGTTCCCAAATCGTCACAAAATGATCCACAATAGGTGACGATTTCAAAATTCGTCCCTAAATACGTTCACAATTGGCGACGATTATATAAAATTGTCACTAAAAAGACATTTGATTTTTTGCTACATTTTTTACATTGTCGCTAAAAGTGACTAATTAGACATTTGATTTTTTGCTACGTTTTTTACATTGTCGCTAAAAGTGACTAATTGGTAACAATATTTGGAAGCAACACCAAAAGATCAACATTTGGTGACGAATTTTCATTTGGTGACGAATTTTCAAAATTATCACCAAATGTTGCACATTCAGTGACTATTTCTAAAAATCGTCACCAAATGGTCCACACTGAAATCGTCACTAAAAGTCACCAAAATTTTGAAAATTTGTCACTAAAAGTCACCAAAGGTTTTACAGTAATTTGCAATACATTTGAAAAGTCATGATTGTGATGTACTTTTGCAACGATTACTTCCTGTTGGAATACGTGAGTATTTGCCGAAGGATGTGTCCGTTACTTTGGGTCAATTGGGTGAATTTTTTAAGCAATTATGTTGCAAGACACTTAAATTTGAAGAGCTTGATAAAATGGAAAAAAGACATAGCATTGATTCTATGTAAGCTTGAACTATTATTCTCTACATCGTTTTTTGATGTTATAGTTCATTTGGCAATTCACTTACCATATGAAGCAAAACTTTATGGATCAGTTCAAATTCGATGGATGTTTCCGATTGAAAGGTAATTCATATTAAATTCAACAAGTTTTTTCTACGTTATTTGTTTGTAATAATTCCTAAGTTTATAACTATTTATGTTCAGGTTTTTATGTTCTCTTAAGCGTTATGTATGTAATAGAGCTCGACCAGAGGAGTCTATTGCAGAGGCTTATATAGCAAATGAGTGCTTGACTTTTTGTTTAATGTACTTAACTGATGTGGATACAAGATTTAATAGACTAGAGCGTAACTTTGATTTTTATGACGACGGTGAATTGTCTGTTTTCTCCTAGAAAGTTAGGTCACTTGGAGTGGGTAAATATGTGGAGTTAACTAAAGACAAATTCGAAATCACCCATTGGTATATTTTGAATAATTGTGAGAAAGTCGATACATACATGGAGTACATATATTTCTTTTCATCCAAGCAATCATATTACAATTTTCTTCATTTAGTCTGAGATCCTACAGTCGTTTTCTTTTTTAAATAGAGAGCACAAAGGCACAATTTATTAATGTTGAAGAAAGACATAGGCAGAAGTTTGTATCATGGTTTAGAAATTGAGTAAGTTTCATATTGATTACATGTTATGAAAACACGAGAATATGTCTCATCCTCATATTTATTTTCAATTTGTCGTATAGATGATATGGTTACATAAGCACCGTAATGTGCAAGAAGCGACAACAACGTTATATAGTTTGGCATGTGGGCCTCATATATGTGGGAAGAAATACACAGGTTGCATTGTTAATAGAGTGAGATTTTACATATAAGATCGAGATAGTCGAGTTAGAAGTCAAAATAGTGGGGTTGTCGTTAAAGTATGTCATGACAACAAAATCATTAACTTCTACGGTGTCATCTCTGAAATAATAGAGTTGCACTACATCAAGGATAAGAAGGTTGTTCTACTTAAATGCAAATGGTTTGATCTAGCTGACATGAAAGTGAACGGGCATATTACTAGTATAAATGTTAGTAAGACATGGTATGATAATGATCCTTTTGTCCTTGCAAGTCAAGTCAAACAAGTTTTCTACATCAACGATACTGTATTAGGTAGCAATTGGAAGGTTGTTCAAAAGTTTCAACAAAGGAATGTCTTTGCTTTTTGTGAAAGGGATATTGGTCAATTAAATGAGGATGCAGATGAAGTCTATCGAGATATTGGATTGGAGTTCAATAACGAAGGCATTTCAGTAGAAGATGTAGATATATTATCATTCCATATAAGAGATGACGATCCCAACATAATTCAATTAGATGAAGTCCAAGCCCATCTTATCTTACAAACAGAAGAAGACTATACTCAAGATGACTTAAATGATAATAACGACACTTTGCTTGAATATATTAGTGATGAAGAATCCAACGATAATGTACTTAATGATGATGATTTTCAAAATCTTGATCATGATGATTGAATGTAAATAAATTGTTTGTATTGTTTGAAATGTTATGTTCATAATTGCCTTATGTTGTTGATGTTTTACTTATGTTAATTTACGATGACTAGATGTATATTTTTAATTTTTTACTTATGTTTTTGCGGAATATTATGCCAAATGTTTAGTATTTGACTAAACATTTTGTAACGGCCAAAGAACTTTCTCCTACACAACAACCAACTCAATCCGACCCCATCATTCAACAACCAATAGTTGTATCCTCGAATGAAGATAGTCAGCAACAACCTTTACCAACATTGTCTATTAGTGCTGAAGGATCTTCAGGTCTGTTATTATTAACCAAACATATTTACATTAATGCTGAAATTACTCATTACATGTTTAGTGTGTTTTTCTTATTATGATTTTTTTTAATTTTCAGGTTCCAATACTGGCATTAGAAAACGAGGTAGATGTATCACAAAAGGAGCTGAGTTGCAACAGATGAATGTTACAATGAACAACAAGTTGTCTGTAACCATTGACCCCACACAACGTCGCCCTTTGGATAAGATCCAATATGCAAAATTGTCCGGTGAGTTGGGCGTCGTTGTGAGAAATGAATTGCCCTGCCTTCAGCATGCCAGGCAGTTGAAGGAAGACAACTTGCTCCAAAATACTTTGGACAAATTTTAGTAATATTTCAATTCATTTGATTATATGTATTGCGATTTTACTTAACAAAAACAATAACTTAACTTATACGTGTTCTTCACAAATAAAGCTCAGTATCATTGATATCGACAAGCCTGGGTTTTAAGCTGTGTTAGTTGACTGTTGAAACAAAGTTGACATTTAGATTAAAGTTTACTCATTCCTTTTTGTTGTATTACTATTATTTTAAGTATTTTTAGTTTGAATTAAAAAAATATCTTGTTTTGATTATTAATAAGTTAGATCTTTTTCTCAATATGTCATTGTATGACTTTATTAACATTACAATTCTCATGTTGACTATTATATTTGATTACAAATTTTTAAAGCACTAATACTATCAAACATTGAGTTTGTCCAATTTTTAGTCATTTTATAATCTTATATTCTTTTCATTTAAGTTTATATTAAAGGTTTTTATATCATATAAGATCTAGGCCCGACCCTGGATAAGAGTAGGAGCGGTACCTACTCAGGACCTACTCTTGACCTGCCCCTATTTTGCTTTATTTTGTTATTTACGAGAGTCCGCTTTTGACATTCATAAATAATAAAAAGAGGTTTTTACTTTGCCCAGGACCTATAAAATATTAGGAACGGACCTGATAAGATCACACAATTCATTCTAATTTTTAATGTTTATATAGTTACATTCCATTGAATTCAAATTGAATCTCGTTATTATTAACAAAAAATAAACTAAAAGTATATTTTATTTAACAAAATCGTTATTCTACTTTGTTAAGAAAAGGAACTAAATAAGTGAGATTTTAAATGATTACTTAAAACCTAAAATTATTTTATACATTTAGAGAGAAGTAAATGTAAATAGCAAAAAAAGACCATATGGTGTGAAGACAAAAGAAGAAAAACGGAAATTTGATTACTCAAACCAAAGCTAAGAATCATGCTGATATATTACAAAGATGATACTCTTAAGAAAAACGGAAATTTGATTACTCAAACCAAAGCTAAGAATCATGCTGATCTATTACAAAGACGTTACTCTTACTTACAAGTCAAATGACTAGTCTACTGTTACACTTTGCTCATAAGAAGACAGCTAAGGAAAAACGCCTCCCTTCCCTATGCTCATTTTTATTACTACAAACTAAACTTCCAGAGAAAATGTGAAGGAGCTAGTAAAAGGAGTTGCTGGTTAGGCTTGTACGGTGGTGAAAAAGATTTAGCAGAACGTTTGCTGAACTTGTTGTGCCAGATCCTCTGCACTTAGTTGACATTCAATTCCAATCTATTAAGAAACAAGAACAAAACAAAAAAAATTTCAAGCTCTGAACCCCAGAATTAACTATCCAGAGTCAGGTTTCTTTATCAGTACTAATAATGTGGTACAATAAAGATTCTTTCCTTCATTGGGAATGATATATATGACTGCAATGATCTCCATAGATCATCACTACTTTGCTAGCAACAAGAACATTCAAGTCAGTTTAACCTACTAACTCTACTATGAGCCAAAAAGTTATAAATATGACATGCATACCATAATATAAGACAATAACTATATTTGTAAAATGTCTTTTCTCGTCTGCCACTTTGAATGCATTTATCAAACACCCATATCGAGGAATTGTGGAAATGACAAATGAGAGGTTCTTCGTTATAGAAAATTCACATGAGGAGAGGAGAGGAGAGGAGAGGAGAGAATGCAACTTTTTGTGTAAAGTGTTAAGCTTACTTTTATGGTGAAGGAATTAAGCATAGTATCATCAATAGTGTTAATGGTCGCATCTAAGATCTCCAGAGAGAGGTCTTCCAGGGCAGAGATTATTTTCACGGCTTGACCACGTATGCGAGGAGATGCGGTTTTCAAGAGAACGTTCGGACCAGAGAACTTAACCTCCACGTCTGCGACTGGGGACTTGGAGTTTGCCACGAGCTCGTTGATGTTGTCATTAATGGAGGAAGAAGCGGAAGATGTTGGAGAAGGTTCAAGAGTGGTGGTGGTCTTGGTTGGAGAGTTGAGGTAACTTTGATGGAGTCTCGGCCTGTAGGGACTAGCTGGTTGTGGTGTTCTTGGACTGATAGGTAGGTTAAGTCTAGGACTTATTGGTGGTTTTCTGGGGCTAGGTGGTACCAACCTAGGGCTCAGGACTTCACTGTATACTTTTCTTTGCTTCTTGGCCTCGAGAGATTGTAGAACTTGTTGTAACTCATTGATGTAATCAACAACACCTCCTATTATGGACGCTTGATCACCCTACGCCATTAAAGAGAAATAAAAAGCTTGTTCTGTAGAAGAAGAAGAAGAAGAACCAGAAACATAAGCTCAAGCTCTTAAGTACATAACTTACTCTTTTGACATAGAAACAAGGCATGAGCGACCTTAACACGGACAAGTGCTCGTTCATTTGCTTCCTGCGGTTTCGCTCCACGTTGATGTGAGATATGCGGTGTTGCCCATCTTGGTTTATCTCCTCCGATGTGGTCTTTAGTCGCTTGTTGCTTCTCGGCGAATTTTCAAGCTCTGTCTCCGACTCCTGCAAGGCACTGTAAGACGCAGATTTCTGCGACCTTAATCTTCCCGTTTCAACATCACTCTCTTTGGACTTGACTAAACCATCCAATGGTGAGACCGGAGAAAAGTCGGCGGAGGCCGTGACCCTGTCTAAGCTCTCGAAAATCGCGAAGAGGTCGTCGTCGTCCAAAGTAGTGTCGACAAATTTGGATTCATCAAGAAAATCGGACAAACTTTCACTCATGGTTTCGACTCGGACTCGAACTCTTGCCTTTCACTAAAAAGCTTTTGGTTCTAGTGATTGAATGGCGATGATCATCCAGTGGAAAAAGACACAGAAAAACATGAAAATGGATTGTCAAGATCAAGAAAATGATATGCCAAAAAGAGTAAATAAAAGAGCTGACGTGAAAGGGACTAAACCATCACCATCAACCTTTTAGTTTTTCTCAGATGAAGCTAGGTTGATGAACCGTTGCCGTTAGTCTCGCAGAGGTTTCAGGAATGGCTACACAAAGCTCAAGAATAGTACAAAGAGAACCAGTGAAAACTGATACCAACCTGAAGAAGCCGTTAGAGAGAGACAGAGAGAGGGAGACGAGTTATATAAGCGAAGAGCTAGTAGAGGAAGAAGACCTACAAACACTTGCGTGATCTTTATGTTTGGATAATATCAAAAATAAATAAATAATCGTTGCACTTAAATTTTTATTTTTATTAAATTAATCTTAGAATCTTATTCAGTGTCTAAGCTTTTATAATTTGTATAAATAAAATAATTTTTTGAACTGATTTGTATAAATTTTGAAATGTTAGTCGCTAAATTTAAATTTTTAAAAAATTTGATACTAAATTGAAAATATTTTAAAAAGTTAGATTCTTGTAAATCAATAATCCTATAAAACATTATTGATGGAGTAAAATTTTATAGTATCAATCTAGTTTTTTTATATAAAATTTTTTAGGATTTAATTTTTGGAATAAATTTTTATCACATAAAGTAATGTTTCAGACGGTATTTTGTCAATAAAAAATATTTATTTTAATTCATGAATAAATTGCTTAAAATAAGACTGCGTATTATTGAACCTCTTCAAATCCGACCTTTCATGAATAAAGGGTTTAGAATAAGATATTGTTGTTAATTCATGAATAAATTGTTATAATCAAGAACATTAAAAAATAGAAAAATAAAGAAGTTACTAGTTTAAGATTAGAAACTAAGTATATCTTTCTTAACTCAAAATGAAGAAACTCTTCCCAAATAATTATACATTTCGTTTATAATTATACTTAGCCTATGTTTGGTTGGGCTTATACCAGTAGAACTTTTATTAGTAGAGTTTTTTTTTCTGTAGATCTTTTCTTATAAGAAATTTTCTAAGAAGTCAGTTGACTGTTTGACTATCATTTAAAAAAGTATTTTTTTGAAAGAGCTTCATAAAGTAAACTGTTTAGCAACAAAAAAATAAAAAGCACGTTTAATTTAAACTATATTTTTTTTTGTAATAAAAATTGTTTATGCATGTAAATATTATTTAAAGTATATTAAACAATAAGCAAAGCACAATATATTAATTATTATATAATTTTAAACCATATGAAATATAAATGAAAATATATATAACCAAATCTTTTATATGGATTATAACATAAGTAAAACTAATATCAAAAATAAATATTAAAACATATAAAAAGTTA